>JAODAL010044482.1:0-32843 GCA_025379985.1 Phyllomedusa bahiana | reverse complement strand
TTTTTCCCTTATTTTAATCTGTCAGAAGGAATGGAAAGGACAAACACAACCGATTGTGTCTTTGGAGAAGTCGTAAGGCCAGTATGACATGGTCCTCTATTTGCATCAAGTTTGTATGATGATTAGGTAGCCAAAAGCAGGAGTGGATACAAAACACAGAAGACATGCAAATATTCCATTTACGTGTTATCTCTTTTTTGTATAAACTCCTGTTTCTTTTTGGCTTCAGCAATACTGATGGATTATTGACCGATTGAAAGCAGACACTGACGGATCAAAGGAAGGGCAAAATGATCAGTGACGTCAATGCAGAATTACTGCCAACACCCTCTCCACTCTTTCGGTGGGGTAGGGGCTCACCACAATAAGTGAAAAAATTTAACTCTTTGCCACAGATAGCAATATCCCAACAGACTGAACTAGATGGATTTGAGATGTGTTGGAGGAGACATACACACAATGGATTTGACAGAGTTCTTCACAATAAGAGAAAAAATTAACTCTTTGCCAAAGAGAGCAATATCCCAAAATAAAAACTGCTGGTTCAGGAACAGGTGTGTATATGACACACACCTGTGTATTTGAATAGTATTTCACCCCAGTAACTTGAAAATCGGAAGTATTTTGCACAAAGTGCAATCTAGTGCTGCTACAGAGAGATGCTTTTGCATACTAGACACAGTGACAAGTGGCAGAATGTAACATGGTTGCCCTATTTATAGGGCTGTGACATCACAGAAGCTGGCTTGCTGCTGATTGGCTGCCTGTCTGCACATGTCATTGAGGGCTCTCCTTTCTTCCTCCCATAGTTCTTTGCCCCATGTCATGCCATGTGCTTGTGGCCATTTTAGATTCGTTAAGACGAATCGCCATGAACTTCAGCTTCATTCAAAATCGAATTTTTCCTGAAATTCTAAATGAATTCCACTTCGTTAGAATCGATTCACTCGTCTCTACCTGCAACATAATGATTAACATAGTGTCTGTTTCATTAATGAAGGGCACTCATGACAAATACAAAAATTTAGATGGTAAGTTTAATCTAAGTGAAACATTTTGGCTGCAAACAAAGCCTTTCCATCACCATTTAAGTTAGTATCTTTATTGTGAGTGCTGCCCTCTATTATTGATTTTGTTATATGGAACACTGAAGAATTATAGACCGAGTAGCAGGGAATAGTGCTACGTACAGTTACTTATCTACTTTATAACTAGGGATCAGGTTTATTATTAATATTATTTACTATTTAGACCCCAGTCCTGTTACCTGTTACTGCTTGCAAAAAAAAACCATCTATAAAGCAGGGTGCAGCAATTTATCAACTATTTACAGGGTTGAGTTATGACAAAACAGTTCCTTTTCAAATAACGAGTTTCCTTGCTAATTCGTAATTGTTAGAAAGATTAGATATACTGTATTAGTGGTTAAAAATTACTGAACAAGGAAGTACTGTGTAATATGTCAAGAACATGGCTAATTATCTAATGGAGACAGACAGTCGAATTGCAGACTGCGTAGCAAAGACATGAAGGAATCAATACAACAATCAGTATTAGAAAGGCTGCATATTACACAATTTCCTTTAGTTTTTAATGCAGTCATTAGCTTGTCACTTTTCGGAGTTCGGATGTGTAGATTAAATACGTTTGTCTTTCGGATATGCACAATAGGCCTTTTTGCAGTTGTTGTCAGCCTCGCCATTGTTGGAGCATACATAGTGCTAATCTTGTTGTCAAAAATACCAGCAGCTAAAAAGAAACTTGATGGAGATCCAATACAATCATATGAGATCTGTTTGAACACGGGTGTAATATGAAGAAAACTATTTTTGTCCAGCATCCGACTGGAAATCAAATCACATATTCGACATACAATAAAATGAGACAACTGCACCAGGAAGTCTCTGGATTCCCTGACGCGTTTCAAGCTACTAGAGCTCTTAAGGGCATGTCCCCACGGCACCGGTTTGCGCCGTTTTTTCAGACGGTTTGTGGTTTTGCAGCCCATCTGAAAAAACGGCTGCAAACTAACACACAGGGCCGCTAAGGAAAACCCGTGCAGCAGTCCCCAAACCGCCGGCCGCCCAAAAAACATTGAACATGTTCATTCTTACATCCGTTTTTCAGACGGAATATGAACATATCAATTGGAAGGGGAAAGGCTTTTAACCAATTTTACAATGCCGTGTTTTTTACGCTACACAACAAGAGATAAAATTGTAATTAAACTTTGCTTGTGAATCAGGCTACAGGAAAAATGTATATATTTTGGCGGTGAAAATGACGGTTTCTTGGAGTCACCACAGCTGAAAAACAACGCTTAATTAACCCCTGGATGTAAATTGCGCCAAAGAATTGAGCCACCACAAACTACTAGCTTTGTAGCGTGTTACAATGCCGTGTTTTTTACGCTACACAACAAGAGATAAAATTGTAATTAACCTTTGCTTGTGAATTAGGCTACAGGAAAAATGTATATTTTTTTGGCGGTGAAAAAGACGGTTTCTTGGAGTCACCACAGCTGAAAAACAACACTTAATTAACCCCTGGATGTAAATTGCGCCAAAGAATTGAGCCACCACAAACTACTAGCTTTGTAGCGTGTTACAATGCCGTGTTTTTTACGCTACACAACAAAAGATAAAATTGTAATTAACCTTTGCTTGTGAATTAGGCTACAGGAAAAATGTATATATTTTGGCGGTGAAAATGACGGTTTCTTGGAGTCACCACAGCTGAAAAACAACGCTTAATTAACCCCTGGATGTAAATTGCGCCAAAGAATTGAGCAGCCAAAAATTAAGTGGTATTTGTATTGTAAAAACGCTGTTTCTTTAAATGAATACAACAGGAACTGGCTTAGATCCCCCTTGGATATTCAATGTGTTGTGAGCAGATAGGATTTAAATGCATATGCAACTGCAATAGACGCACACTGGATTTCAGATTCAATACCCAAAAAAATCAGAAATAGAACGTTAAGAGAAGCAGTCTCTGAGTCAAGCTGAGACACCCCACAACAAAAATCGCTGTATAAAAATCAGTTCTTCAGTAAGAGCTATCAGCCGCAGCAGCACCTTCCCTAGTCAGTACAGTGAGAGGAGTGTGAGCTCCCAGCGTCGCGCCCGGACTTATATAGTGCAGTGACGTCACAGAATCCCACCGGTCTCTGATTGGCTTCATGTCATGCAGGCTATGCCCTTCTTCCTCCCAGAGTGCTTTGCCCCATGTAATGCCATGTGCTCGCAGCCATTTTATCAATCAAAAGCACAATTCGTTCACCCGAAGTACCCCAAACTTCAACTTCGTTCAGAACCGAAGTTTTCCTGAAATTCTAAACGAAGTCCACTTCGTTAGAATCAATTTGCCCATCTCTAACTATAATACATGTGGTTCACAACCGGTAACAGTCACATAATATGTGATTTGAGCTCGCCAAATCACATATCTGTAAGCATAAACTTATATTTACTTGTAAGTCATAGCTAACACATAATGGGCACACCACACATTTGCTGAGTGACTCGTTTGAGTTCTAGAGTTGATAACCAAGTAATAAATATTTTCCTATATTATATGAGTTAGATAAAGTTCACAAGAGATAAAATGGGTGTAACATGTAAATGAAATACTTACTATACTAAGGATATTTTTATAGCAACAGTATTTACTCACAACATGATCATAATGATGATGATATGTCTATTTTATTCAAACCACATGCTATCAGAACAGTAAAATCAAGGCTTGTATATAACCACAGTCTCCATAGATAAATATTAGTAGTAAAATGAAGCATCTCTAAGTGCTCGGCGGCACAGTCATAGTATGCCACCTTTACACAAATTGAATGAATTAGCTTTTCTAGCCTGTTAGCTTTGCTTCAGTCTACTGTTAAAGCAGATGTCGCTAAAGGAGAAGAAACTAGGAAACTGCTGAGGCCCTAATTCTTCTTCTATAACCAGACTACAATCTGGAAGTGAAACAAATTTCAGCTCCACTGTCAGAAATTAATAGCTTGATCCATTGCCTCCATGACTTGTGTCATTGGATCACTGAAAAGTTAGTGACCAGACATCAAGGACTGGCTCATGTCCTTGTTATCTGCTACCAGTCACAATGTAATTACAGATGGAGGAAAAATAAACTTAACAGAAGGTCTTTTCAACCTGTTCAATGCTTTTTGAAGCAGTCTGCAGAGCCTGTGTACACTGGTATCTACTACTACATGGTCACTGTATGGTGTTAATATACTGTCTGCAGCTCCTGGTATCTACCACTATTTGGTCACTGTATGAAGGTAATATACAATCTGCAGAGCCTGTGTACACTGGTATCCACCACTATATGTTCACTGTATGGTGCGAATATACAGTCTATAGAGCCTGTGTACACTTGTATCTACCACTACATGGTCGCTGTATGTTATACAGTCTGCAGAGCCTATGTACACTAGTGGCCACCACTACATGGTCACAGTATGGCAGTAATATATAGTCTGCACAGGCAGCATACACTAGTACCTATCACTATATGGTCACTGTATAGAGGTAACATACAGTCTGCAGAGCCTGTGTACATTGGTAACTACCTCTACATGGTCACTGCATGGAGGTAGTATACAGTCTCCAGAGCAGGGCCATCTCTTCCATTGGGCAGGGTAAGCAATTGCCCGTGGGTCCCACGAGCAGGGGGGGCCTTCCCAGTGGTATCTTTAAATGGCGCAGGAGGTGATTTCATTGCCTCCTGCATCTCCTAGGCCGACAGCCCGTAGGCTTCTGGCCTAGGAAATCTCGGGAGCCACATCCCGGCGTAGGCAGTGTGATGACGCCATGCCACTCACGCTGGAAACCAGCTCTCGGAGCGAGGTCCCTGGCGGGGAGCATGGGAAGGTGAGTAGCGTTTATTTATATATTATATTCTACAGGGGGGCCATATATCCTACAGAATTGCCATATATCCTACATAATTGCCATATATCCTACAGGGGGCCCAAATTTCCTACAGGGAGTCATATATCCACAGAGGAGCAATATATCCTACAGGGGAGAATATAACCTACAGAGGGTACCATATATTTTACAGGGGAGCATATAACCTAAAGAGGGGCCATATATCCTACAGGGGACCATATATCCTACATGGGGGGCATATAACCTACAGGGGGCCATATAACCTACAGGGGGCCATATATCCTATAGGAGGCTATAACCTACAGAGAGGCCATATAATCTACAGGGAGCCATATATCCTACAGGGGGCTATATAACTTACAGAGCGCTATATCCTATAGGGGGCATATTACCTACAGGGGTATAACCTACAGAGGGTATATTACCTACAAGGGGGCTATAAACTACAGGTGGGCCTATAACCTACAGGGGTCTGTAAACCTACCTACAGGGGGGCAGCATATCTACCTACAGTGGGCCTGTATACCTACCTACTGTATCTACCTAATGGGCCTCTAGATCTACCTTCATAATGGGGGCCTGCATATCTCCCTTCTAATGGGCGACTAGATATTTTTCTTCCTAATGGGGCCTCTATGTTTACCTTCTTGTTATGGGGCTTATATATTTACCTATCTAATGGGGAGCCTATATATTTATCTGTCTAATTGAAGGCTTATATATGGGTGGCCTATGTACCTTCCTAATGAGTGGCTTATATACTCACCTAATGGAGACTTATATACTTATCCAACAAGGTGGCATCTACCTACCTACTCAATGATCGTGTGTACCTGCCTAATTGGGGTCTACCTACCTAAAAGGAAGTCTAAATATTTGCCTGCCTAATCTGGAGTGTACTTAACTACTATATTGGATGTTTACCTATCTTCTTTATGGGGACACAAAAAAAGATGAAAACTAGGTGCAAAAACAGGAGCCCCATAGCTGGATGTTGTAGGACCCTAGCAATGCCCCTGGATTCATCTGTTGATCTTTTGTGATTCAATGAAAAACAGGCAGCAGGCGCTGGTATTGTATTAGGAAGTTGCTGTGAAAGCTCATACGAAGAATACTTGTAATTACAAATGGTTCTATTTTATTCAGGAGGAATAAACAGCACACTATACAGTAAAAACTAAACCATGTGGTTTTATAGCTAGAACATTTAAGGTTCCACTGCAATTTACATTTCAGATAACGTTTACGTTGCTCTGCCATTACAATCCCATTTACAAGCAGGTATTGTGCTTACAATATACAACTAGTACGTGACTCTTTCACCGTCATCCTAACGTGAGTTGACTCTATAAAGTGTTTTTCTTTGGTTGTTGAACATTTCAAGTCATTAACAGACATGGGGGAAAGCAATTTGCATGTATGTATTAGTAGAGAAAATGTAATTAAACTGGAAATCAGTAATCAGCATTTCAGAAAGCTTTGCTTTAAATATGTAATACCATTAACATACAATAATCCACCTCATGCACACAAGACCTCATACAAAAAAACCTACCCCAAATAAAATGCAGTGAAGACACCACAACAACCAGTCCGATTAACCTACCTTTTTCATTGATATAGATTAAAAGTCATACAAACTAGAGAAATACATAATGGCGTAGCTAGGGCGGAGGGTGCCCATAGCATCTTTTCAACTGTATGCATGTTAAGAACTATGGTGGAGCAGAGAGCTGTCCCTGCACCGCAGACTGACTACTCAGAAGTAGGAGACGTGATACAGCAATGTTCTCATGCTTCCTCTGCTGTTGTATGTCCTCGGATTCTGGCCTAGAAGATGCCAGAAGCAATGTCCTGGCATAGGCGGGGTGACAACGTCAAGCTACTCACGCCGTAAACTGGCTACCAAACCTAGCTGCTTGGCGGGGGAGTGGGGAGAGGGTTTTTTTTTTCTAATAAGTCAGAGGGGCCTGTCTACCTACAGAGGTCTGTATATATACCTACAGGGGGCTATAAAACTAAAGGGGGCATATATAACTACAGGGAGCTATACATATACCTACAGGGGCTGTATACCTAACTATTTACAGGGGATTATATACCTATATCATACTTGCCAACTTTTGAAAGTGGAAAAGTGGGAGATTTTAAGGGTTGGTGCGCGTAAAATTTTTTTGCATGACCACGCCCATCTTGTAGGTGTACCACGCCCCTTAGAAAAAGCCACACCCACTCCACCTAAATTGCATAACAACTCTGGAAGAAAGCCAGGTAGATTCCCCTCTAGCCAGGTAGTGCACCTTATAGTCAGGTAGTGCCCCTTATAGCCAGTTAGTGCCCCCTAATAGTCAGGTAGTGCCCCCTCTTGTAGCCATGTAGTGCCCCCTCTTGTAGCCAGGTAGTGCCCCCTTGTAGCCAGGTAGTGCCACTTGTAGCCAGGCAGTGCCCTCTTGTAGCCAGGAAGTGCCCCCTTCCAGCCAGGTATTGCCCCCTTGTAGCCAGGTATTGCCTCCAGTAGCCAGGCATTGTCCCCAGTAGCCAGGTATTGCCCCAAGTAGACAGGTATTGCCCCCAGTAGCCAGGCATTGTCCCCAGTAGCCAGGTATTGTCCCCAGTAGCCAGGCATTGTCCCCAGTAGCCGGGTATTGCCCCATGTAGCCAGGTAGTGCCCCATGTAGCCAGGTATTGCCCCTTATAGCCAGGCAGTGCCCCCAGTAGCCAGATAGTGCCCCCAATAGCTAATAAAAAAAATAATAAAAACTACTCACCTCACCAGGCTCCCTGCAGCGCGTCCAGCTCCCGACGATCTCCTCAGCATCGTAGGGGGAGTGAGTACATCCATGCGTCATGCCCCCTGCGACGCTGATCTGTATGTACAGCGCCAACCGGTCGCTGTACAAACAGGGGAGAAAGCAGGAGAGGAACGATCCCTCCTGCCTCCTCCCTCTACGGCAGCGTGCAGCTGCTGACGGACTGTGCAGCTGTGGTCACACAAGTCAGTGAGACTCACCGGGCGGGTGAGCAGCCACGGCGGCCGCTTCACCCGCCTGTAGGAGCGGCGCCAGAGTAGTGTCCTGACGCTACTCCGGCGCTGCGGTCATTTAAAGAACCCCCGCTGCCTGCTGGCGGGGGGAGGTTTGCCAACTCTGCCAGGTTGACGGGGGGGGGGGGGGAGGACCCCCATGAGCGGGACCCCCCCCGCCAAAAGCGGGAGAGTTGGCATGTATTACCTACATGGAGCTGTATACCTAGAGGGAGCATATATACCTACAGGGTGCTGTGTACCTACCTATCTACAGGAGGCTGTACATATACCAACAGAGGGCTATATACCTACCTACCTACCTACCTGACAGTTACCAGGGTGATGACAGTTCATTCATACAGGACAGTACTGTATGTGGTCTACAGACTGCTGAAGTTAAGTCTCCTATGGGGACAAGGGAAACAAATATAAAAAAAACCCAAAAAAAAAAACAAAAAACTTTAAAACAGAAAAACGTTAAACACAAAAAAAGTTAAGTAAAAACACACACACTGCAGTTTTTTTACAATAAACTCATCACCCCAAAAAAGATTTTAAAAAAATACACATATTTAGTAATGTCACGTCTGTAACGACCTAGCCTATAAATCTGTGACATTGTTTAACCTGCCCCAATAACGATGTAAGAAAAAAAACTGTGACAAATTTGCTATTTTTGTTCATCCCATAGCACATAAAATTGAATAAAAAGCATTCAAAAAGTCAAATAAACGTTAAAATCGTAGCGATTAAAACGTCAGTTCATCTCACAGAAAAAAAAGCCATTACAAAAGCTCTGAACACAGATAAAAATAAAAAAAGTTATGGCTATCAGAGGATAGCAATGCATAAATATTGTTTTACACAACAAAAACACTTTTAAAAAAAACAAAAGTGCAACTTCATTAAAATCTATATAAATTGGGTATCACTGTAATCATATCAACCCACACCTTAAAACTAACATGTCACAAACTCTGCACAGTGAGCGCTGCTAAAAAAACACTACCGAAATTGTTGTATTTTCTTTATCCTGCTGTCCAAAAAATTAATTAAAAGGTGATGGAAAAGTCATGTCCCCTGAAAAATGGTACCGATACAAACATCAATTCATCTTGCAAAACAAGCCCCTACACAGAAAAATAAAAAAGTTATGGCTCTCAGACTATGGCGATGCACAAACATGTTTTCTTTTTTAAATTAAAGTCTTTTTATTGTGTAAGTATAAAAAAAAATACAAATTGGTTATCGCTGTAATCATATCGACCTGCTGACTAAAGCTAGCATGTCATTGATACCGCATGGTGACTCCTGTAAAAAATAAAAATAAAAAACACTACCAGGATTGCTGTATTTTGTTCAAAACACCTCACAAAAACTTTGATAAAAATCGATCAAATCATCTTATGAACCCCATAATGGTACCAAGAAAAAAATCAACTCATCACGCAAAAAACAAGCCCTTAATCAGCTCCATATATGGAAAAATTAAAAACCTTATGGCTGCTGGATTATGACAATATAAAGACTCAATTTTTTACAAACATATTTCTATCATGTAAAAGTAATAAAACACTATATAAAATGTATATACCGTATTTTTCGGACTATAAGGCGCACATAAAAGCCTATGATTTTCTCAGAAATCGAAAGTGCGCCTTATAGCCCCGATGGCCTTATACACTCCCCGGGCCCACTTTATTAGGTACACCATGCTAGTAACGGGTTGGACCCCCTTTTCCCTTCAAAAACTGCCTCAATTCTTCGTGGCATAGTTTCCCAAAAGGGTGTTGCAACGTTGCTCAATTGGTACCAAGGGGCCCAAAAGAGTGCCAAGAAAATATTCCCCACCCCATGACCCCCACCACCACCAGCCTGAACCGTTGATCCCAAGGCAGGATGGATCCATGCTTCATGTTGTTGACGCCAAATTTTTGACCCTACCACCCGAATGTCGCAGCAGAAATCGAGACTCATCAGACCAGGCAACGTTTTTCCAATATTCTACTGTCCAATTTCGATGAGCTTGGGCAAATTGGAGCCCTCAGTTTCCTGTTCTTAGCTGAAAGGAGTGGAAACCCGGTGTGGTCTTCTGCTGCTGTAGCCCCTGCCTCAAAGTTCGCCTACTGTGCGTTCAGAGATGTCTTCTGCCTACCTTGGTTGTAACGGGTGGCTATTTGAGTCACTGTTGCCTTTCTATCAGCTCGAAACCAGTCTGCCCATTCTCCTTTGACCTCTGGGCATCAACAAGCATTTCCGCCCACAGGACTGCCGCTCACTGGATTTTTTTCTTTTTCGGACCTTTTTCTGTAAACCCTAGAGATGGTTGTGCTGGGAAATCCCAGGAGATCAGCAGTTTCTGAAATACTCAGACCAGCCCTTCTGGCACCAACAACCATGCCACGTTCAAAGGCACTAAATCACCTTTCTTCCCCATACTGATGCTCGGTTTGAACTGCAGGAGATTGTCTTGACCATGTCTACATGCCTAAATGCACTGAGTTGCCGCCATGTAATTGGCTGATTAGAAATTAAGTGTTAACGAGCAGTTGGACAGGTGTACCTAATAAAGTGGCCGGTGAGTGTATATGAATCAATTCTTCACTTGGGTTTTTAGGCTTTGTTCAGAACGTATTAGGTACTGCTGATATAGGCCATGTTCACACGGCTTAATTGCGGGACGTAATTACGCCCCGCAATTACGCCGTGTGGACGGGGGCGGGGCGGGAGCGGGGGAGTAAGCAGGGGGCCGGCACTTCGCCGGCCCATAGACTATCACTGCTAGCAGCGCGTACACGCCGCTAGAAAGTGACAGGTGAATTATCTCCCCGCCCGGCGGATTCGCCGGGCGGGGAGAGGAGACGTAATCCATAGTTCTCTATGAGAACTGTGAATTACCGTAATGAATGGGCCGTTTTCGGCCCGTAATTGGCGCACTTCGGCGCGTAATTACGGACCGAAATACGGCCCATTTTAAGCCGTGTGAACATGGCCTTAGTGACACTGATTTGTAACTGATTTGCAACTGATTTGCAACTGATTTACAACTGATTTACAATAGTAAATACGTTCCGAAATCAGTTACAAATCAGTTGCAAATAAGTGTCACTAAGGCTATGTTCACGCAGCTGATTTCAGAACTGATTCACGTCGGATTTCCGATGTAAATACGTTCCGAAATCAGTTGCAAATCAGTTGCAAATAAGCTTCACTAAGTGTGACACGTATTTCGCGATACGGCACGGAGATATGTACATGTATTGACTTTTGTTACAAGTTTACAAGTTGAGAGTTATTGTGAAAGTGTTGAATGAAGCTTGGCTTGCGGTCTGAGCTTTGTTTCATTTAATGTGCCGCGCCTTATAATCCAGTGTGCCTTATATATGAACCAAGAAGACTTAACAGGCGCTCATTGATAATGCGCCTTATAATCCGGTGCGCCTTATAGTCCGAAAAATACGGTAACTGTAATTGTACTGACCCGCATAGTAAAGTTCTTATGTCTTTTATACCACACAGCGAACGCTGTAAAAATGAAGCCATAAAAATAAGACCGGAATTGCGTTCCCCCCTCCATTTTCATGGCCCAATGCTAAAAAACCTATGGAACTCCTGTGGGCACAAAGAGCACAATATACCCCTAGATGAGATCCATGAGGGGTGTTGAATCCAAAATGGGGCGACTTCTGGAAGGTTTCACTTGTTCTGGTACTTTGGAAGCTTTGCAAATACGACATGGCCCCACCAAAATCTGCGTTCCAAAAGCCAAATAGCGCTCCCTCCCTTGTATGCCCTGTCATTAGCGCAAATGGCAGTTTACACCCACATATAGTGTATTGCCGAACTTGGAAGACATTGCATAATAAATTTTGGAGTGCATTTATTCCAGGATTCCTTGTAAAAATGAAACCTTTTCAGATAAAATTGAAGATGATTGAAAAAAATATTTGTTTCCATTTTACCAGCCTAATGCTAAAACACATATGTGAAACACCTGTTCGGTCTATATATTCACTACACCACTGGATATACTCCTTGGGGGGTGTAGTTTTCAATATGGGGTCTTTTAGAGGTGTTTATTAAGTTTTTGAACCTTAGGGTTCCGCAAACCTGGAATAGTGTCTAAAGAAAACTGTAATATAAAAGTGTCCCTTAAGTCCAGCAGGTGCTCCTCCCATTCTGAGGATTGTAGGTGAGTCAAAGAGCGCACTAGGGCCACATATGAGATATTTCTAAAACCATCAGAATCGTGGGAATCAATGTAGGGTTTCGTTTCGTTGGTAACATCTACTGTGTACCGGTGTATAATTAATAAAACCTGAAAATGGTCAGAAAAAGTGAAATTTTGAAATTTCACCTCCACTTTGCTTTAATTTCTGTGAAATCCCCAAAGGGTTAACAAACTTCTTAAATGCTGTTTTGAATAGTTTTTTTTATAGATTCATTTAAGGGGGTATCTAACATATAGGCCTCACAAAACCATGTCAGATCTGGACTGTTCCCTGAAAACTCTGTGTTGTAAATTTTCTTGAAAATGTGAAAAATTGTTACAAAATGTATAAGTCCCCTACTGTTGTAAAAAAAAATAAAAAGACATTTAAAAATGATGCCAATGTACAGTAGACATATGGTAGATGCTAGTTATACACTATTTTGCGTGGACTAACTACCTGACTTAAGTACAGAAATTTAAAAAATTTGAAAATTGCTAATTTTTCCAAATTTTCAAAACATTTTGTTATTTTTCACAAATAAACAAGGATTGTATGGACAAAAATTCTTACCAACCCAAAGCACAATGTTTCACAAGAAAACAGCCACTGAATCACATGGACGGGTAAAAGTATTAAAAAGTTATTTCATAAATTGACATACCGTATATACTCGAGTATAAGCCGACCCGAGTATAAGCCGAGGCACCTACTTTTGCCACAAAAAAACGGGAAAGCTTATTGACTCGAGTATAAGCCTAGGGTGGAAAATGCAGCGGCTACTGGTGAATTTTAAAAATAAAAATAGATACATTACATAGGCAGTTATAGGCAGCTTAATGTCCCCCATAGGCAGATATAGGCTGGTATAAGCAGTTTAATGTCCCCATAGGCAGTTTAATGTCCCCTATAGGCAGGTTATAGGCATGTATAGGCAGTTTAATGTCCCCCATAGGCTGGTATAGGCAGCTATATGTCCCCCTAGGCAGGCTATAGGCAGGTAATTGCCCCCATAGGCAGGTATAGGTTCTCATAGGCAGACTATAGGCAGGTATAGGTCGTTATAGGCTGGTTATAGGCAGGTATAGGTCCCCCTAGGCAGGCTATAGGCAGGTAATTGCCCCCATAGGCAGGCTATAGGCAGGTATAGGTCCTCCTAGGCAGGTTATAGGCAGGGTATAGGCAGTACTAGGTAGATATAGGTCCCCCTAGACAGACTATATTCAGGTATAGATCCCCTAGACAGGCTATAGGCAGTACTAGGCAGGTATAGGCAGGCTATAGGCAGTACTAGGCAGGGTATAGGCAGTACTAGGCAGGTATAGGCAGGCTATAGGCAGTACTAGGCAGGTATAGGCAGGGTATAGGCAGGTATAGGCAGGCTATAGGCAGTACTAGGCAGGTATAGGCAGGCTATAGGCAGTACTAGGCAGGTATAGGCAGGTGTAGGTAGGATTTTAAAACAAAAAAACACCCACTTACATCGCTTCCCGCTGCTCCAACTCCTGGGCGCTCTCCTCCGTCTTGGGGCACAGGCGGGTGATGTCATCAGGCCGCGCACGCAGCGTGATGACACACGCTGCCTGTGCCGGAAACTGCGGACAGCTGTGAGTCTGCGGCACACCCGGAGTTCACTGCGGAGCAGGAAGAACTCGCTCTCTGCTCCGCATTGGTATCTCTTCTCCTGTGTGCGCTCCGGAGGAGTCGCATGCAGGGGAAGAGATCGCTAACAGCGCACGGGCCACCGCAGTGCCCGGATGCTGTCAGATACTCGGCCTTCAGTTATATGCGCTCCCTGAGGAGTCGCATATAACTGAAGCGTCCCTGTCGGCGCACGGGCCATCGCAGCGCCCGAGCGCCGACAGTGACTCGAGTATAAGCCGAGGGGGGTATTTTTCAGCACATTTTTTGTGCTGAAAAGCTCAGCTTATACTCGAGTATATACTGTATGTCAGATTTGAAAATTGGGGCTCAGTCTTTTGGTCCAAAACTGGCTGCATAATGAAGGGGTTAAAGTATAACTTTTAATATCAAAACAGACTTCTAAAATATACCACTAAAAATCAAAAAACATATCCGCTGTCAGCAGATGACATGAGTAGTAGCATTTATCTGAATTCAAAATTGAGATTAAATCACTGCTATTGATTGGATTGGTTGAATTTTTAATAATGATGAATGGTGAGAATGTTTGCAAGCCTCCCACATCAATTTTCCTTGGTGGGTAAACCCCTTTAACATACAGTTTCACTTTAGCGCTCTTCATTGGTATTCTCCAGCAACTCAATAACAATATATACAAGTTAGATATCTGTAAAAACCCTTTGCATTTAGGTCCCATGTAGATGTTCAAACAAAAAGACTTCCATTAAAATTTTAAATTGTTTGTAGTTAGTCCCAAAAGGCCTGTTCACACGGTTTTTTAAAATGGGCCGTTTTTGGGTCCATAATTACGCCCCGGAGTGCGCAAGTTACGGGCTGAAAAGTCCCAGTCATTACGGTAATCCACATTCTCATAGAGAACTATGGATTTTTTCTCCTGCCCCCGGCTCGGCGAATGCCGGGGGGGGAGATAAGTACATGTGAATTCCCAGGGCGTATACGCGCCTGGTATGCAAGTCAATGGGACCGGGAAGGTGGGGGGCCCCCCCGCTCCCGCCCTTGGCACAGGCGAATTGGGGGCGTAATTACGTCCCCAGTTAAGCCGTGGAAACATAGCTTAAACTAAAGCTGCTTAGGGCTTTGGTTAAAGAAAGGGGGCCCAAAAGTAAGAATCCTAATGGCAACGTCCATATAGAGAAATTGGACAGAGGTTGTCCTGAGGGTAATAACCAGTGCTAGCATATTCAAAAATACTGGGTTTTCTAAATGTCAAACTGAGTTTGGACTACTTATAATGGGTGCTGAACCTATCAAAAATAGGGACTGTTTTATTGATGAAAAGCACATAGGACAGGCAGGACAAAAATCTCTCACTGCTGATTGGAAACAAATGCAGCTATGAGTGTGTGGAATGAAGTTTAATAATGAATGTGTGACTGAACAGTAAGTTACAAGGGGATATGCCTGGGACATAGAGATTTTTGGAAAGGTATTTGCTACTTTTTTTCTTTAAAAAAGGGAAAACCAGCTCCTGACGTGTAAGTTGAATATTTTACTTGCATAGCATGCTAGACGCTATAATTTGCTTTGGTAAGTAACTACCTGGTATGAAATAGGAAGTGAGAGAACATTGGCCATTAGCCCATAAAATACGACATGTTACATTATATCACATTTCACATCAGCAAATGATTATTGATCATTAACCCATTATGCAAGATACATCCACTGGAAATAAATGGATTGACTAAACGTTCGGCAATGCACTTCTATGCATTTTTTTTTAGTGGGGTGTATTTCACAGTTGTTTGGGAACGTTTGTAATTTCTACTGTAGTCTGGACTTCATAGGACACAAATTAAATGTTTTTCTTTCACAATACAGATAGTTGGGACATTCTGTGAGAGGAAGACGCCAATGGTATCTGTTTAATAAAGACTGTAACCGTGGCCATTCTCGGTAGAAGTTGGATGTTGGCTAAACAACCACTGAACAGACGACTTGCTGGAGCCATCGTTTCTGGGGATGCAACAGGGCACATTTTAGTCAATAATTGGCCTACAGTTTTTGGGAAATGGCCATACAGGTTCAACGACACTGGGAAAAGTGTGTATAATTTTCTAGCAATGTACTGGGAATATTTTTCATGGGAAGATCTTTTGTGGCCTTGTAACTATCAAATTTAATTTTACTTATGGCTGACCTTTTTCCATAAGGCAAAGGTCTGTCTTTGATTGTTCATATTATACTTTGTTTGATGAACAATGATATTGGATAAAACATTTATTTTCATCACTTTTAATCTAATTGGTATGGGTACCTTATGTAGAACATTATGTTAATTACTTAATTCAGAGGTGTATCTTGAAGCACCATTGCCCCACCTACCAGGCGTGGAATCAACCCTTCCTAGTGGGTTAGGCTGGTCAGTAGTCCAACCAATGTTGGTGGGTTTGATGTACGGGTGTTAGGGTGTTTCTTGTTTTTGATCCTAAAAAAGGTTGGTAGCAGAGATCTAAGAGGCAGCTTAATGATCTTGCTAGTATTGCGTCCCCCCATTAATACATGCATGCCGAGACTGGTAATGTGTCATCTTTAATTCACTGGATTTATAGAGCACCTGTTGCTGTATTGATTGTATCGTTAAACCTGATTTCACCCACATGGCATGGTAGACATGGTAGATTTTCTGCATTTTTATTACATTTTGAAGTTCAGGAAAAAATTTATATGGAACACCATGTGCCACATGTATGAAAACTGTCTAGTTCTAAAACTCACTTTGTTTTCCATAGCAACCAATCAGAGCGCCCCTTTAATTTCATGTAGTGCTCTGGAAAAATGAGAGGGGCGCTCTGATTGGTTGCTATGGGAAACAAAGTGAGTTTTAGAACTAGACAGTTTTCATACATGTGGCCCCATGTTTTTTTCCAGCAAGTTGATGCGGTTTTGGCAGTGTGGTCGAAAGATGTTTAAACGTTCTATCTGTAAAAAAAATCTATGCTGCCAATAACTGTGTTGCAAAATGCCATAAAAACATTTTAAAAATGCAGCGTATGACCCCAGTCAAAATCTCAGATTAACCCAAACCCAATTGGCAAATACAGAGGTGGATTTGGAACTTAAGGTGTTTTTTTAAAAAAATTAAAAGTTGCCTCATGTTGTGAGTGAGGTCAAATTGGTAGGAAGGGGTCACTTTTTTCCTGTTTTGACAGACGTGATGTTTACATATGTAGCAGACACTGGAGAGGGGGCAGGAAAGGCTGGAGAAATGCTATTTTCATGAAGACTTTTAAGGAGCCGTTCACATGGCACAGTGCAAATACCGGTCGGAAATCCTGACTGGTATTTGCACTGTTTTCGGTTCTGGTCGTGCACACGGGAGCCGGGGGACGGCTTTTCTCCGTTGTTTGCGGAGAAAAGCCCTCCCTCTTTGCATAGACATGTTCCTTTTCCGCTCGAAAATCGGGCGGAGGAATGAACATGTTCTATGTTTTTCGGACCACCGGCGGTCTAAAAAACCGTCCAGCGGAAAATCCGTGCAGTGGTCCCCAATTTTCCATTAAGGTCCGTGTAAAAGTTTTTGAGCCGGTTTGCAGCCGGTTTTCAAAACTGAGAACCGGCTTAAAAGCCGTGCCGTGGGAACATGGCCTTAGCTAATCAGATCTATACCCTCAGAAAGTCAGCTCTATACCCTCAGATAGTTAGCTCCACACCCTCAGATAGTTAGCTCCGTACCCTTAGACAATTAGCTTTTCCATAGAGGTCCATAATAAAAGTTGTTACCCGGTTTGCAAAACCAAAAACCGTCTGAAAAACCGGGTGAAAACCTGTGCAGTGGGGAAAAGCCCTAACTATATTTTATGAGGTGCTACTAGCAAAATTACACAGTTTGTTGTATCTTTTGGGCTAACTATATATTGTACCTGCTCTCAATATGCTGCTCTGACTAATGTACCGTTAAGCCGACCTAATAATTGGGGTAAACTATTATTGGAGATGATTGTCCTTAAATTTCTTGATACGTATATGAAGTAAAAGGTAGGGAATGGCTACAGTTTATATTGAAGTTTGCAAAATTGTGGTACAGTTGTTAATTCACATAATCTTTCATTTTCTGGAATATATCTATAAATATTTGGTATAAGCTTCATAGAGAGGTTATACATGACATGGGTGAATAAAGTGATCCTATGTTTCCACAGTAAGTTTGTAGTGCTGCCTTCATGCTTGAACATATGAGTCACAATTCACAACAGTGAATATGCAGACATCCCAGTCTCATTATCCATGATGTATATGTGTGTGTCCCTGGTGACTAGTGTTTACTGTATACATAGAGGTGACCTCAGTGACACTTACACCATGACAGAGTATCCATGTACAGTTCTGCAGGGCATATCTTTTTCAAAGATCATTTGCCATACAGGCATTCCCATTATATGTGTCAATAAGCAACAAAACGCTTAGTGGGGTTGTCTAGTTCATATTTTTATCATTTGTATAATAGGGAATCATACAGTTCTCTAATATACATCTATTTAAAATTCTGCTCACATACCTTTCCTATAACAGTGCAGTAGCCCTTATTTTTAAACAGTAGACCCATATAGCTTATGGATCAGTCCTACATATTGCATCCATTGGGTGACTGTATAAGACTAAACACGGCGTGAAATATGCGACTACTTCTGTTATCAACAAGTTTATATGACAGCCACTGGCTATCTGAATACTGAATAATAGTGGAATAAGTATTAGGGCTTGTCCCCACGGCACGGGGGCAATTATTAGGGCTTGTCCCCACGGCAAGGGGGCAATTATTAGGGCTTGTCCCCACGGCAAGGGGACAATTATTAGGGCTTGTCCCCACGGCAAGGGGGCAATTATTAGGGCTTGTCCCCAGGGCACGGGTTTTTGGACTGCTTTTCAAACGGTTTGCGGTTTTTAGAAACCGTCTGAAAACCTGCAAGCAACGCTCCCCCATAGGCTTCAATAGAAAAACCGCCCAGCAGTCCCCACTGAACTGTTTTTCCGGCTGGCGGTTTTTCACATCGCCGGCGGTCTGAAAAACATAGAACATGTTCACTCTTCCGACCGGTTTCCAAAATTAACATTGGAATCAATGTAAACCACTCAAAAGTGAGTGAGCATTTTTTGCACGGGTTTTGGGTGGGTTTTCGTTTTTTGTAAAAAAAAGTGAAGAATGATCCCACCTTTAGTGGGATATTTTTGGAGGTCCTTTTGCACTTTTTTAATACAGGAAGTTCCTTAAAACCACTTCAGTGTGAACGAGAATCTATAAATCCTCTTTTTAGCCTAAACTATCCCAATTTTTATGCTGTTAACATGCACATGTGCTTAAAGTGAAAAAGTTGGCATTTGTGCATCATTGTTAAATTGTGGAGATAAAAAAAAATCAATTAGGAATACTTTTGCACTCAGTAAACTATTCAGCTTGAAAAACAGTCCAAAAACAGTCCAAAAACCTGGACAAAAACAGTGTCAAAAACTGAAAACAAACCAAAAACCACTTGAAATGGACAGTTCCGGAAAAGGCATTTGTCCTCCCAATGCATGGGTTTTCGGCCGTTTTTTTCAGGCGGTTTGCGGTTTTTGAAACCCCGCTGAAAAACCGGCAAAATTTGGGAAACAATGATCTTCTAGGGAAACCGGTTTTTACGTCCCCACTGCATGATATTTTCGCCCCGGGGTTTTTTGCCTGGGGTCCCCCGCAAAACATTGACAAGCACAATTTTCCGTCGGTTTCCCCGGGCCGAATTGTGCTTGTAATGTAAAGGGGGGAGGGCTTTTTTCCGCTCATTGTGGAGAAAAGCCGTTTTCCCCCGCGGCCGTGGGGGACGGCGCAAAACGGAAAAATACCTCGGGTAAACCCCCGGGTATTTGTTTGCCGGGGAAACCCCTTGGGGAAAATTGTTCAACGGCTATTTCAGGGGGGAATTTCAGCCGTTTGGGCCGTATTGTGCTCCAAAACGGCTGAATCCTTTCCCAGGCTTCAATCCAATTCTCAAGAAACTATGGATTCCGTTTTTCCCACCCCTTGGCGAATCCCCGACGGGGAAAAGTGACAAGCACATTATCCCCCAGGATACCGCCTGGATAATGTTATCTAGGGGCCCGGGGCCCCCCGCCCCCCCACTCCCCCACCCGTCCACGGCGTTTAATGGGGGCGAAATCCCCCCGCAATTCCCCCCGGCAATAAGCCGTGTGAACCTAGCCTTACTGTTATTGCAACAGTCTTTCTCCGGTTATGATGTTGTCATGTTGTTAATAACGTTAACTATTAAAAGAAAGAACACAAAGAAAAGTATAGAAAATCTGCATGACTGACAGACTTTTTTTTGTGAAAATGCGGGAATAGTTACATTTACTTATGTCCACAACAAGCACTTTTCCCGTTTTTCACCTAGACAATGTTGCCTGGATATCAGGCAGTCGCAATGTTTTGTCCATTCAGTTAGCTGATTGGAGCCATTGCTACAGACTTCTCTGTGTGCCATATCATTGTCATTTTCATCTACAGGGGCTATTGTACTGGTATAGGAGCATGATCTGTATAGGAGCAGAATTTACTTCTATATTAGGAAACTTTATACTTTTCTAATAAACATAAACAATAAAAAAGTTTAAGTTAATTAGTAAAGATCCATTGTTCATGTTTTTTTTTTCAAAATACCACAAAACATCAGCTATATTTATAAACTTATAACTTCCTTAAAGCAATAAATATTCAGATAATGTACAAGGTTTTCTACAGCCCCAGGCAAAATACTTGGGACGTTGAAATATAAACAGGAATTTATGAGCTACACTTTATTTATGAAATACAATAAAATGATTTGAACATTTTTCTATGTAGTCTACTGCCAGTGCAATACAGTTGTTATGTTGCTCAGAAAGCTTCTTAACCCCAAAAGAGTAGAAGTCTTTCGACTACATGTTGACCAGTCCTTGACTAGCGTCAATAGCCTCCTTATTTGAATACATTTTTTTACCTCCTTAGGATATGATAGCCAGATGGTGAAAAAACCTTTGCTATTTGGAGGACTAGGACACTCTTGTAGCATTTGCATTGTTGAAGTGGCAGTGTTAGGTTATGCATCGTCTTCATTGGTTGAACTTCTTAACTGATGAAAATGTGGTTCATTTTCAACTCTTTTCTGACCTTTTCTGAATGACTAATTTCTAAGTCTTAAATAAATCTGAGATTGTAATGATGCCTTCATTTGTAAAAAATGTCATCATTCACCATGCAATACTACTACAGACTTGTGCTCTGACATGTTGATTACAATTAATAAGAGAGGGGAAAGAGCAGCTAGCACTACTACTGACAAGTTCAAATACACATATGTTTGTCCAATGAGTCATGACTACCTTGCATTCTTTATAGGAAGGGAGCATGTAAATTCTTGTTTACTGTACATTTGTACCCCCCCCCCCTCCCCCTCCATGTGTTACGGAAATACCACACTTAGATGATGTTCACCAAGATTTTTCTTTGGCAAATACACAAATTACAGATATGACATAGTACATTGTAAAAGGAAAAGGAAATTCTGTCAACTCCTTCCTTAATATGATGCACATGTGCATCATAAAGTCAAGAGCAAGATATCGAGAGGGCTCAAGAGCTTAGCTCACTACATGCACTGCATGTGTGGGCTTTTAATTACAATTGGCACCTTCCTTCATCGGTGGGGACCGGAGATAACTCCAATCCCATTTAACTCTCCCATAAATGCTGTGGTAAACATGACCAGGGCATATAGGTAGTGATACAGGAGGGGACAGCCTTCTCCACCTGCCAATGAGTTCCCTTGTATGTATTTCAAAATTATCTACACTGATGTTGACACCCAATAGTGGTCAGGTACCCCAAGGGGACTAAAAATATAGGGAGCAGGTGTGTTAAATTTGGTATTAAGGCTCTCACATGCTCTCACATTGGTCACTGGAAGTTCAACATGGCACTTTATGGCGAAAAACTCTCTGAGGATCTGGAAAAAATAATTGTTGCTTTACATAAAGATGGCCTAGGCTATAAAAAGATTGCCAAAACCCTTAAAAACTGTGTTGCAGCATGGTGGCCAAGATCATGCAGCAGTTTAACAAAACAAGTTTCACTCAGAACAAACTTTACCATGGTCACCCAAAGAAGTTGAGTGCATGTGCTCAGCTTCATATCCAGAGATGGTCTTTTCAAAATAGATGTGTGAGTGCTGCCAGCATTGCTGCAAAGGTTGAAAGTATGAGGGGTCAGCCTGTCAGTGCTCAGACTATGTGCTGCACACTGTGTCAAATTGGTCTGCATGGCTGTCGTCCCAGAAGGAAGCCTCTACTAAGGATGATGCACAAGAAAGCCTGCAAACAGTTTGCTGAAGACAAGAAGTAAGGGCATGGATTACTGGAATAATGTCCTGTGGTCTGATGAGACCAAGATAAACTTATTTGGTTCAAATTGTGTCAAGCATTGTGGTGGCAACCAGGTAAGGAGTATAAAGACAACAAGCACTGGGAGTGTCAAGGTTTGGGGCTGCATAAGGACTGCCAGTTGAGGAGAGCTACAGTTCATTGAGGGAACCATGAATGCCAACATGTAAAGTGACATACTGAAGCAGAACATAATCCCCTCCCTTCGGAAACAAGGCGGCAGGGAGATTTTGCAACATGATAATGACTCAAAACACACCTCCAAGATGACCACTGCCTTACTAAACAAAATGAGGGTAATGGTGCTGGACTGGCCAAGCATGTCTCCAGACCAAAACCCTATTGAGCATCTGTGGGGCATCCTCAAATGGAAGTTGGAGGAGCTCAAGGTCTCTAACATCCACCAACTTCGTGATGTCGGAAGAGGATTCCAGTGGCTGCAACCTGTGAACAGGGCCGCCATCAGAAACGTCAGGGCCCCATACGGCTGAGGCGTTTTTGCCCCCTCCTTTCCCAAACCCGCGACCGGGAAGGCTGCACAGGGCTGGAGGGAGGCTGCATAAGGATGGAAAGAGGCTGCATAAGGATGGAAGGAGGCTGCATAAGGATGGAAAGAGGCTGCACAGGGATGGAGGGAGGCTGCAAAGGGAAGGCTGCACAAGGATTGAGGGAGGCTGCACAAGGATGGAGGGAGGCTCCACCGGGCTGGTGGGAGGCTGCAGAGGGATGGAGGGAGGTTGCACAGGGTAGGCTGCAGAGGGATGGAGGGAGTCTGTACAGAGTTACAGAAAGGCTTCACAGGCCTTGACGGAGGTTGTACAGAGATGGAGGGAGGTTGCACCCGGGGAAAAGGAGGGAAGCGGGCACAGGGATGGGGGGGAGGTTTGTTCAGGGATAGAGGGAGGCTGCCCAGGGATGGAAGGAGGCTGCAAAGGGATGGGGGGAGGCTGCACAGTGTAAGCTGCACAGGGCTGGGGGGAAGGCTGCAAAAGGATGGAAGGAAGCAACACAGGAGGGGTGGGGCCCAACAAAAACCAGTTTTGGGGGGGGTGCCCCGGGAAAAAGAGGGAGGCTGCAGATGGATGGGGGGAGGTTGCTTGGGGGCTGGGGGAGGACTGCACAGAGCTTGAGGGAAAGCTGCACAGGGTTCGGGGGAGGTTGCACAGGGTTGGGGTGAGGCTGCACAGGGTTGGGGTGAGGCTGCACAGGGATGGGGTGAGGCTGCACAGGGATGGGGTGAGGCTGCACAGGGATGGGGGGAGGCTGCACAGGGTTGGGGGGAGGCTGCACAGGGGTGGGGGGGACCCCCTGCCGGGGATGGGAGGGGGGGGGGGCCTGCCCCGGAAATTGGAGGGGGTGAAACCGGGGTTGAGGAGGGGGGGGCCCAAAAGGCCCCAGGGTTGGAGGGAGGCAGCACAGGGTTTGGGAGGGGGGGTGCACGGGTTTGGGAGGGAGGGGGGGCCGGGTTTTGGGGGGGGCTGCACAAAAGTTGGGGGGGAGGCTTTAAGGGTGGGGGGGGGGACTGCGGGAGACCCTTGGGGGGAAAGGGCTGCACAGGGGGGGGGGGAAAACAGGAACATGGGGGGGTTTGGGGGTTTTGACAGGGTTTTGGGGGGGAAAGCTGCCCAGGGGGGGGTTTGGGTTTTGAGGCTTCACGGGGTTTTTTAGGGAAAGGGGAGGCTCCGCCCGGGGGGGGTTTGGAGGGAGGGAACAGGGGGGTTGGAGGGAGGCTGCACAGGGTTGGAGGGAGGCTTTTAAAAAGGGGTTTTGGGGGGGGAGGTGCCCCCGGGGTTTTGGGAGGGGAGGCAGCCCAGGGTTGGGGGGGAGGCCCAAGCACGGGGGTTTGGGGGAGGCAGCCCCGGGGTTGGGAAAGGGGGGCCCAAGCCCCCGGGTTTTTTTTGGGGGGAGGCACGGGGTTTTGGGAGGGGGGTGCCCCAGGGTTGTGGGGGAGGTGGCACCTGGGGTTGGAGGGGGGCCCTGCGGGGGGGTTTGGAGGGGGGGTTTGGCTTAGGGCGGGGGGGGGAGGATTTGCAGAGAGCTTGGGGGGGGAAAAGTTTCACAGGGATGGGGGGGAGATTAAACAGTGCTGGGGGGGGGGGTTGCAAGGGATGGGAGGGGGTCTGAAAAGGGGTTTGGGGTGAGCAGGGCTGGGGGGAAAAGGGGGGGGGTGCACAGGGGTGGGGTGGGGGGAAGGTTTCCCGGGGGGGGGAAAAAGGAAGGGGGGGGCATTTCACAGGGAGGGGGGGTAAAGGCCCTTGCACGGGATGGGGTGAGGCTCCCAACAGGGATGGGGGTGAGGCTGAAAGGGTTGGGGAGGGGTTTGGGCAACGGGTTCGGGGGTTTGGGGGCGTTTTTAGGGTTTGGGGGGGGAATTTTGCGGAGAGGATTGGGGAGGGAAAGCCCCAAAAGGGATTTAGGGGGGGGAGAAACGGGGGGCCTTGGGGGGGGGGTTGCAAGGGTTTAGGGGGAATTTGGCAAAGGGGGGTTTTAGGCTGCGCAGGGCTAAAGGGGGAGAGGGGCCCCCAGGGGGAGAGGGGGGTTTCACGGGGGGGGGGCTGGGGGGGGGCATTTCCCCGGGGAGGGTGGGGGAGGCTTAAAGGGGGGGATGGGGTGAGGTCCGGGACCCAGGGTTGGGAGGGAGGCTGTCAGGGTTGGAGGGAGGCTGCACGGGGTTGGGGAAAGGGGGGGGGGGGGGGGGCTGCACAGGGTTGGGGGGGGGGGGCCTTGCCCCGGGGTTTTGGAGGGGGGGTTTCCCCCAACAGCGGGGTTGGGGAGCGAGGTGACGGGTTTGGGGGGACCCCAGGCTGCACGGGGTTTGGGGAGGGAGGATAAACCGGGGTTTGGGGGTTTGGAGGGAGGTTTGCACAGGGTTGGGGGGGGGAGGCCCCTTAGGGCCCCCTTTGGGGGGGGGACTGCAAGAGAGGGGGGGGGGGGAAAGGGGCACTTGGGAATTTAAAGGGGGGGGGGGGATTAAACTGGGGGGTGGGGGGGGATTTTTTTTTGGAACAGGGAGGGGTTTTAAGGTTTTTGCAAAAGGGGATGGGGGGGAGGTTGCACGGGGTTTGGGGTGAGGGTTTGCACGGGGGATGGGGTGAGGTGCTTAGGGCGGGGGGAGGACGAAGAGAGTTTTGGGGGGGAAAAGCTGCACGGGGGGTTTGGGGGGAAGATTACCCCGGGGTTGGGGGGGGGGTTTGCCCAGGGATAGAGGAAGTCTGCAATGGGTAGGCTACCCAGGGCTGAGGGGGGGATTTGCAAAAGGGGGGGGATGGGGGTTTTTCACGGGTGTTAAGGATGGAAGTCGGGGAAAGTTTTAACTGGGGAAATTCAGCGGGAAATTTGGGGAAAAACCCTGTGTATATTTGCCAATTTTAAGGAAACTCTAAACCCCAATGTTTTGTGTTTGCAAAACCTCGGGCACTTTTTTCCGACAAAAGGACTGATTGTAAGCTCGGCTCTTGACCAAGAGAGATAAGGACAAAATAGTTACATTTATCTCACCTAACTTTGTGCTTGATAGTTAGCATCTCCCAAACGTGTTTTAAAATCTTGTAATCTGCGCAAATAATGCTCAAGTTTTGATGTGCTCCTTGGCTACCAGACCTGATTAAATGGTTGTGCACGATTGTCTCGACTTGTGTCTCCATTATATGAGCGATTTGCAGGACTGCAGCTGCATCTAAATTTACATCCACTCCTTTGTTATCTGGACAGTAAGAGTGTGTTGATACACTCTCAATTGGCCCTTAAACCTAAACTAGCTGGGCATCGAACACGGGACCGGAGCATTCCAGACGTACGAGGTGCGGGTCACTTGGATACACTCAGCCGGAACGCTTAGAATTACCTACTGGCAGGTAGAATAACACTTTTATGTTTCTTCGATGGTTTCTTGTGCTTCCGTTGGACTGTTGTTTCGACCTGTCACTCAATGTACATATAGAGGTGGGTAATGTCCGGTCCTATTGATAGACAAGAACCCTGCAGTGCGGGTTGGACTAGAATCGTGGTGAATGTATGAAGATGTTCATTTATTTGCCAGATTAGGGAAGTAGGAGTCTGCCTTAACTGATGACATTCTGAGCTCTGAAAGGCGGGGATTGATCCATGCTTAACCTCGGTTAATACGGCGCAAAATACTTAGTGACAGTTGCTATGTTGGGAAGTTTGGTTGATAGCGTATGTATATAAGTCCCGTGACTGGATTCTGATTAACTACACCCTTGGCATCCGAAAGGATTAGGTTGTATGGTTGTTGAAAATGGTAATAACGGGACCTAAAAAAAGGAAGGAAATCGGTAGGATGAACGGTCCAAAACATTAGACACTCTAGTATGCTTCGAAGAACTTTTAAATCCTGAGTTCCCGTTTTATAGCTTTGCTGGTATACGATATACAGGAGACAAAGGGGGGGTACTACAGGACCCCTGGGAATTACACTTTGCTGCTTTTAAGAGGAAGCCAAGGGGAAGGAATAGGGCATAAGCATACTTGGTGCTAAGAGGGAAGCAAGGTGGAAGGAATAGGGATACAGTAAAGATCCTTGCTATTACAGTCCCTCCAAGGAGAGGGATACATTTCCCATAAGGTACACTTAGACAAACGGGATGCCAACGAATGGGTCAGGGGAAGTCAAGAAGTCGTCAAGGGATCAGATAGACCTGTATCACTTAGGAAGATAATTCAGAGAGTAAACCTGGGTTCTAAAGCAACCAAGAACTGAATAACAGATTTTGTGGACCTTAGGTAATGGAAGGAGATGAGGTGCATTAGATTTTAGATAGTCGGCAGGAAAAAATGGGTGAATCTGAGTAGTTGCTATTTATGATCATGCATGGGAAACACAGGACTTGTTTGTCTAGTATGTACAGCTAGGTGAAGCTAAGCGGTTTGTGGGTGGAAGTATGATCTGCTTTACCGGGTTGGATGGATTGTAAATTAAGCCTCCGCCCCTCGTATATAGCGCTGTGGGTCCCTCAGCCCCTAGGCACAGTGCAGAGCTCAGGAAGTGGTGGAACATCTAGGTTATAGGTGGACAACAGGAATCTTATTGGGAAGGACACTTGTTGTGCGTGTTCGTGGACGCCCTCGTCCATACTCAAAATGAACAAAGATACCGAATTGTTGGCCCCGTCTTCACTAGATGTCCAGGACAAACAGTACGAGGCATCGCAGCAGTCAGATTGGTCAGCCAGCAAACCCAGACCGAAGTCCTCCAGATTAGACACAATGACTGGAGGCCATGGCCCCAACAATGAGCAGATGTCCCTCATGCAGAACTGTCCTGAGTCCCATGAAATTAACTCTCCTACCCTGTGGACGTTATTTAGGACAGATCTAACCTAATTATAGGGCAGTATCATGTGCTTGATTAGATGGACTTGCAGAACTAAAATGACCCCAGGGGTATGTACCCAGTATTATGACAAATGTGTTTCGAAGAGTGCATTACAGCTTTACATGCAAGCAGGGGGAGATTAGGTCCAGATCTGAGGAATCAGGGGTCACCACTTTATGCTATACACCTCATGACATGGTGTCAGGGACAACAGGACATACGTGTGGAGTACAGGGAGTTAACCACGCCGGGACCACAGAAGTGTAAAAGTTTGCTTCCTTCAAATGGTAAGACCATTGGGCTGATGAAAATTATTGACTTGACTAAATTGGGACCCCAAGAGATCGTTGTGGTAGGGGCGTTCATGGTTGGTCTAAGGATCCTGACATTACAAAACTGATGAGACAAGCGGGGTCCTCTGTTTGGACGGTTCTTGGCATGACCGTATCCGGACTTCTTCATTTAGCAAAGGTTTGTGGCTGACTTAAAGGAAGCCCAAGGCACCCAGGAAAGGCAATGTCAGCCACCATTTTAGATAAACCTAATATAATTAGGTTCCTAAAAAATTTATGATCTCCTTCTTGCCCTTTACCTCCAACTGGTAAAAAGGTATGGCCATGCTACGGAGTTTCTACGCAGAAGCATGGACCCAGGAATAGGGCCGCTAGGTAGCAGACATTCTGCAAAACTCGATCCAGTAGTGCAAGGAGACAGGTCTTGTGGTTCGTGTGCGCCGTAGCGGCTCTGTTGCGGAAAATTGGTTGGTAAATGACTGCTGAAATTGTGTAAGACAACCCCTTGGACATTGAAACCTCCACATGATATTTTTGGTTATTTTTGTTTACCAGGGTCCAACCTATACACAATTTGTATGGTCGACAATTGCGATTTCAGTGTGCCCCTCACTGATGCCTACCAATTATTCGTTGCACTGGGTTGAATCCAGCTAATATTCTCCCAATTGAGGAGCAGGGATCCAACAGGGGGGATAAGGATGAGGTATCTCTGTCATCTCCATGACCAAGACTGCCTCCAACTAATGAGCAGGAGACAGCTGTACTTCATTCAGCTGTGGTGCATTCCACTACAGGTTATGGGGGAGAATGGCAAATTCTGATTACAGTGTATTCTATTGTGAGCACGCTAAACATGAGCTTCAAGGCAGGGCGATTGTCACCTCATGTCTCAGCCCAGGAAGCCCGAACTCACTGCGCTCACAGAGTGTCTTGCAATGGCTACGAGGGTAAGGAAGGGAATTATTTACTACAGACTTCACGTCTATGCATTTGGTGGTTCGGACTATGATTTTGGTCATCTGGGAAGGCCAGGAAATGTTCACACAGCAGGTAAACGGCCACATGCTGAGAGGGGCAGATGAGCAGCTAAAGAGGCAGCCTGACAGGAACAGAGCACATTAGCCCTGGCACAAGGAAACAGTGCCCTGAATAGCCACAGAGGCTCTTGAAGACCCCATTCCAGAATCAGGCCTCAAGGGAAGAGAGGAACCTCTGGGTGAGCAGTGGTGCCAGCCTAAGTGACGGGCTATGGGGGATGGGACGAGGCCTACTCCTCGAAGCTTGGTTTCCCATGATGGCCGACCTTAGCCACCTGCCCATCATTTGAGGGAAAGATATGCCATTATAGAACTTAGTCAACTCAAACAGTCAGGTATAGCTCCTGGTTTTTTCCACTATGCCACAAGGTACTGCTCCATCTGCCAGACGTGTACTATGATAAATTAATCCTTTCAGCGAGTGCAGAAGAAATACATCCAGCTTTTCAAAAGGTTCGGGACCTTAATGGAGTATGCATTATAGTTCTGTGATTAGACGTGTTTCTCAGGTTTTGGCCACATTACTACCCCATTGCATAAAGGTCCACAGCAATAAGACCACTGTAGCAATAATAACAAAACAAAAAATAAAAAACCCTCACTAATGTACCGAAGTTATTTTTTTATCGATATGGCTCCTTGAAGTAATTGTAAATCTAGTACCGAGGTACCTATTTTATTCATAAAGTGTTAATGTGATTTCATGACTTCATATGTGCTGGCCTGCAAAAATATTTTGATATAAGAGTGCATATCTTTGTATTTTCTTCCATTCCAGACACCGGATTGCACGACACGGGTATAAATGATACTGCATCCAGGATGACTATGTATTGCTAAAGAAAATGTCCGAGGAACCTTGAGTAAACGATTTGATGCTCCCTTCCAAGTGTTACTAACTACTAGTTCTTAGGTATACTGGAAGGAAAACCCAACTGGGATACACTGTCAGTCATTGTAAGGCCTCGTTCACGGTTTATCTTATTTGAAGAACGTATTTTCCAACGGATTTCCGATGATTAATTAGTTCTGAACTCAGTGAAATCACTGTTGCAAATAAGATGCACTAATTGTGGACGTATTTGTTAACTGATTTCCCGACGGATTTTCACTTTCTACATCATTGTAGGTGGTGACCTCCGTCGGAAAGAATTGATATGTTCATTTGTTTTGCCGTCGTGATTGCGTCGTCATGTCCGCGGTCGGCAATCCGGAAACGGAATTTTGCGTCGTGTGATCGACGGTAGTCAGTATTTTTCTATTGAAATCAATAGAAAATAGGCTGTGGAATTATTTTCGGACGGGATTTGCAACGGATTTTTCGTCGGCATATCGTCCACGAAATAAGCCGTTGGTAACGAGGCCTAAGAAGGTTTTAGACAAAAAGATGTTAAAGGATGTCCGTGGGGAGTCTTCTGGTTATATGAATTCCTGTGGTTAAGGGGGTGGAATAGGCTGAATAATGATGAACCAGATGGGAAAATAAGTGATTACACATCACGCAGGAGCATTTGCAGATACCTTAAACGTTAACTGATGTGGATTCTGCACTGGACTCTTTCTTACTGCTGCCAGTATTCCAGTATACTTAGCTATCACCAGTAACAGTGAAAGAAGATAATTGATATACTAAGTATAGAGGATTTGGAAATAACATTTCTTCTTTTACTAGCAGTTTATGTGGTGTTTAAGAGTGTTATGTTTTGCAGTACTGTTAAAATTATGTGTTAATTGTCGAGAGAGAACCATATGAAGGTTTTGACTGACGGAGTGAACTATATTGATTTGGTAACTAAAACCTGTTTATGTTTTTTTCATTTATTTATGTAACTCCATCTGTTATCCGATTTGAACTCGTATGCGGAGTCCTCTTCGCTTTCTGAGGATGCTGGAGGAATATTATCGGGGATTCTGATTTCTAACGAAATTCATTCTCTGGGCAAACCATCGTCGGCCGGGCAACACCTAAGAAAATTTCAGCTTATCCCCACCTTGGATTTTGAGGACGATCGGCATGAATTGAGTTCAAAGGGGTGACTGTAAAGAGATCGGATGTCAGGGAAAGCGTTTAACTTGTTGAAATTCGAGAGAATTTTGGGACAATCTGTGTATATTGCCTATTTCAGGAAACACTTGAAAAATTGGTGTGTGTTTTTGCTAAACCTCATGGACAGCTATTCGGACAACTAAGACACAGATTGTAACACGCTTTCTGACCAGAGAGATTAAGACTATTTGTTACACATTCTTCACCTTACTTTGTGCTGAAGTGAGGCAAAACTCACCAAAAAGTGGTTTTATAAAAACTTGTAATCTGCAAATAAAAGCCTCCGTTCTGATGTTGCTCTTGGCACCAGACTGCTTATATGGTTGAGCACGATTGTCTCACTTGTGTTCCATTATATGAGCGATTGCAGACTGCAGCTGCATCTAAAATTACATCCACTCCCGTACTGGACAGTAAGAGTGTGTGATCACTCTCAATTGGCTAAACCTAACACGGGGCTGGAGAGAGCCTTCACAGGGATGGGGTGAGGCTGCACAGGGTTGGAGGGAGGCTGCACAGGGTTGGAGGGAGGCTGCACAGGGTTGGAGGGAGGCAGCACAGGGTTGGAGGGAGGCAGCACAGGGTTGGAGGGAGGCAGCACAGGGTTGGAGGGAGGCAGCACAGGGATGGAGGGAGGCAGCACAGGGATGGAGGGAGGCAGCACAGGGTTGGAGGGAGGCTGCACAGGGTTGGAGGGAGGCTGCACAGGGTTGGAGGGTGGCTGCACAGGGTTGGAGGGAGGCTGCACAGGGTTGGAGGGAGGCTGCACAGGGTTGGAGGGAGGCTGCACAGGGTTGGAGGGTGGCTGCACAGGGTTGGAGGGAGGCTGCACAGGGTTGGAGGGAGGCTGCTTAGGGCTGGGGGAGGACTGCAGAGAGCTTGAGGGAAAGCTGCACAGGGATAGGGGGAGATTACACAGGGCTGGGGGGAGGTTGCACAGGGATAGAGGAAGTCTGCTGAGGGGAGAGTGCACAGGTGTAAGAGGTGCAAAGCTGCTGATGTCTCTTTCTGGGAAAGTTGGGTAAATTGCACTGTACAGACTTAGAATAGTGTGATAGGAATGGTAGTTTAATAGCTCATAGGTTAAAAATGTAAACTGCATTGTATATCTTAGAGATAGATGACAAGGATGTGAGATTAGCATGTAAGTGTACAGTAAGTTAGAGGTTTAAAGTGAAGATTACTGGCCCAAGTTAGTCTTGCCTGGCAACGGAGTGTAACCCCTCAGCAATAGGGAGTGAGTTTGTGAGAAAGACAAGAAGGGGGGTTAGCTGTCAGCAGGGGGATCCCTTAAATATGAGACCTTTTAGGAGTTCAGTCTGTTTCTGCCTGAGTTGCTGGGTCTGTTTAAAAAGCAGAGAGAGAGCAGAAGTCTCATTGCCCTGGCTAGGGATGAGGGGCGGCAGAGTCCTATGGAAAGGAAGAGGCCAGTTGAAAGAGAGAAAGACTTGTATATAGTTGATGAGAAAGTTCACAGCAAAAGAAGTCGGGTAGTCCTGGTAGCAGAGCGGTGACATAGGGGACCAGGTGAAGAAGAGAGGCCCATTGTTGCGGCGGTGAGGAGTAGCCCCCCTGTGCTGTGTGGGTAAGCCAAATGAAGACAGGCGGTAGCGGTGAGGTAGAGCTAGGAGAGAGCTCCTCTGGAACTGCGGGGTGTGTGCACTGAAGCTGGCTGGGACACTGGGTGAGCGGTTGGAAGTGGATGGAAGTGCCGTTTCTTGGAGGAAGCTGAAAAGAGAAGTAAAGCTACAGTTCTGCCAGTGAAACGTTGTTGTGTGCTTATTTATTACGCCGATACACTCCACTACCAAGAGTCCCACATCTCCTCTCCCGCAATAGAAAAAACCAGCAAGCAGGGGCTACCATTGAGCTCCAAGTCTTTTAAAAGGGCTGGGGGAGAGTGCAAGGGGGGGGGGGGGAGGT
>JAODAL010044481.1:0-32844 GCA_025379985.1 Phyllomedusa bahiana | reverse complement strand
ACCCTGTAAAGGGTGGCCACTGTAATAACTACTGCTCCAACAACAACTACTGTACCAAGGATACATGAGCTGCTGCTGCAACACAACTACTGACCTGTACCGGATACAAAACTACTCCTGAAATAAACTTCTGAAAAACAATACTGTCCCCCAAGGGAACATGGGGGCTGCTGCTGCACAAAACATTTCCCTGTACCGGGATACATGACCCCGTTCTGCTGCAAAAAAACATTTCCCTGTACCGGGGATACATGAAACCCTGTAAAAAACTCTGCTGAACAAAAACTCTTTACCAGGGTTACATGGGCTCACTGATAACTAGCTGCAACAACTACAACTGTACTGTAACCCTGTACTGTGGATACATGAGCTGTAATAACTGCTGCAAACATACTTGTACCATGGATACTGTACTGCAGGGTTCATACAACAACTGTACTGATACCTGTACCAGGGATACATAGCTGTAAGCTAACAACAACTACTGTACCTGTACCAGGGATACATGAGCTGCTACTGTAATAACTGCTGCTACAACAACTACTGTACCAAGGATACATGAGCTGTAATAACTGCTGCAACAACAACAACTACTGTACCTGTACAAATGATTGGCGACTCTGACCTCTGACATACTTGACTCTGTACAACTCGACTCTTGACTTTGACACTTGACTCTTGACTCTTGACTCTTCTTAAAATGCCACATTACATCTGAATAAAACAAAAACTTAACTTCACAATTACCCCAAAAAGGGAATAACATTTTAAACCCCCAAAAACCATTACCAAAATTACTAGGGCTAACGATACAAACAACAACAAAACTGAAAAGGGCCCCTGAAAAACCCCTCAACCACTGAAACCCCGGAAAACTGAGGGAAATCCCGTTTTGGAAAAAAACAACGTACCAAAAAAACCAGAAAAAAACAAAAGTTTGCTGTAAAAAAAAAAATTAAAAAAACGCTCCATCCCTACTGAACTGACGGGGCCTGCTGCTACTGTAAAACTGCTGCAACAACACTTTACTTGTACCAGGGATACATGAGCTCTACTGTAATAACTGCTGGCACAACAACTCTGTACCGGGTACATGAGCCTGCTGAACAACAACACTGTACCTGTACCAGGATACATGAGACTACGTAATAACTCTGTCAAAAATTCTGTACGGGTAATAATGCTGCTGAAAAACCCCAACTACTTTTCCCAGGGTTTCATGAGCTGCTCTGAAAAAACTCGTAACCGTACCAGGATACATGAGTTTTGTAATAACTCTGCTGCAACAACAACTACTGTACCAGGGATACATGGAGCGTGCTGGGGAGAATCAACACTACTGTACGCAGGGATTCATGACAGCTCTGCTGCAACAACAACTACTGTACCTGTTCCAGGATATCATGAGCCTACTACAGTAAGTAACTGCTGCGCGACAACAACTACTGTACCCAGGGATACATGAGGCTACACACTGATTACATATAGCTGCAACATCTACTGCTACCTGTACAGGGACTAACATGAGGCTGCACATAACTGCTACAACTACGTACCAGGGATACATGAGCGATCTGCTGCAACAACAACAATAGTACCTTGTACAGGGATCACATAGCTGTAATAACAACAACAACTGTAACTGTCTAGCAATGAATGACACATGCTGCCACAACTGCACGTACCTGCAACACAACTGAGTCTTGACTCTTGACTCTTGACTCTTGACTCTTGACTCTTGACTCTTGACTCTTGACTCTTGACTCTTGACTCTTGACTCTTGACTCTTGACTCTTGACTCTTGACTCTTGACTCTTGACTCTTGACTCTCTGACCTACTTTTTTGACTCTTGACTCTTCGTTAAAATTGCCCACATACAACTGGAATCAAAACACACACTCTAACTTCAGCAATTATGCCGAAAGAGAATAGGCATTCATCTCAATGAAAGCCATTACGACAAAAGCCTACTCCTAAGCTAGACCGACTACAACACACACACTGAACAACTGCCTCCAACCAGAAACCTCTCAACTCACTGTACACGTGAGCAAGCTGAAGAAGAAATACCACTGTGAAAATAACAACTGTATCCCTAAAACCAAGAAATAACACTGAAGTTGCTGCTAATCAAATAAAACAAAAACAAGCAGTAGACCACTACACCTGCAGCAGAGTCTGACGTTGCCTGCTGCAACTGGTACGCACAACAAGTGTCAGTGCAACAACTACTGTATCAGGGATACATGACAACTACTGGAAATAACTGCTGTCTGCAAACAACACTGACTGTTACCAAGGGGATACATGAGCACCGCAACAACAACTACTGTTCCTGTACAGTATACATAGCTACTACAGTAATAACTGCGCTCGCAAAACAACTACTGTACCAGGATTCATGAGCTGCTGCGGGTGGCAACAACAACTACTGAACCAGGGAAACATGAGCATGCTTCTGCAACAACTACTACTGTACCTGTACCAGGGATACATGAGCTGCTACTGTAATAACTGCTGCTATAACAACTACTGTACCAGGGATACATGAGCTGTAATAACTACTGCTGCAACAACAACTACTGTACCAGGGATAACAGTGAGCAGCTGCTTGGCAAGCAACAAGTACTGTACCTGCTACCGAGGTAACTATGAGCTACTACTTGTAATAACAGCTGCTGCAACAATCAGACTACAGTACCAGGATACATAGCTTCATGCTGCAACAAAACTACTGAACAGGATACATGAGCTGCGCTGCAACAACAACTACTGTACCTGTACCAGGTATACATGAGCTACTAATTTATAACTGCTGCTGCAACAACAACTACTGTACCAGGGATACATGAGCTACAACACTGATACATTAGCTGCAACAACTACTGTACCTGTACCAGGCTACATTAGGCTGTATAACTGCTACAACTACTGTACCTGTACAAATGAATGACACATGCTGCCACAACTGCACATACCTGGAACACAACTGACTCTTGACTCTTGACTCTTGACTCTTCTTAAAATGCCCACATACATCTGAATGAAAACACACACTAATCTTCCAGCGAATTATCCAAAATGAGAATAACATTTCATCCAAGAAACCATATACACAAAACCTACTACTATAGACTAAACCGAAACAACAACAACAAATACTGGACCAAAAACTGCTCCACCTGAAACCCTCCCAACCGTACACTGGAACAAGCTGGAAGAAAAATACCACTGTGAAAACAACAACTAGATCCCTACAACCACGAAATAACACTGAAGTTGCTGCTAATGAATAAAACATAAAAACACCAACTACCAAACACCTGCAGCTGTAGACTGACTTTGCCTGCTGCTACTAGTATAAACGCTGCAACACTACTGTACTGTACCAAGGATACATGAGCTGCTACTGTAATAACTGCTGCTGTAACAACAACTACTGTACCAAGGATACATGAGCTGCTTGGTAGCAACAACATCTACTGTAGCCCTGTACAGGTATAGCATGAGTCTACTACTGTAATAACTGCTGCCGAAAACCACTACTGTACCAGGACATCATGACTGCTGCTGCAACACCACTACTGTACCAGGGATACATTATCTGTCTTCTGACAACAACGATACACTGTATCCTGTTACCAGGTATATCATGAGGCTAACTACTGATAATAACAGCTGCTCGCAACAACAACTCTGTACCATGATACATGAGCTGCAGCTGCAACCAACAACTACTGTGACCAGGGAGATAACATGGGCTGCTGCATTGCAACAACATCTACTGTAATCCTGATAACCAGGGAATACATGAGCTACTACTGTAATAACTGCTGCTGCAACAACAACTACTGTACCAGGGATACATGAGCTGCTGCTGCAACAACAACTACTGTACCAGGGATACATGAGCTGCTGCTGCAACAACAACTACTGTACCAGGGATACATGAGCTGCTGCTGCAACAACAACTATTTTTCTGTAACCTGTACCATGTATACAAGAGCAACCTACTGTAATAACTGCTGCTGCAACAACAACTACTGTACCAGGGCGATACATGACTGGCTGCTGTCGAACAACTATCTACTGTACCTGTACCAGGTATGAACATGAGCTACACTGTAATAACTGCTGCTGTGCACAAACAACTACTGACTCAGGATACATGGATCTGCTGCTGCAACAACAACTACAGTAATCTTACCAGTATACAGGAGCATAGCACAAGTAATAACTGCTGCTGCAACAACAACTACTGTACCTGTACCAGGGATACATGAGCTACAACACTGATACATTAGCTGCAACAACTACTGTACCAGGGATACATGAGCTGCTGCTGCAACAACAACTACTGTACCAGGGATACATGAGCTGCTGCTGCAACAACAACTACTGTACCAGGGATACATGAGCTGCTGCTGCAACAACAACTACTGTACCTGTACCAGGGTATACATCGAAGCTACGTACTGTAATAACTGCTGCTGCAACAACAACTACTACTGTACCAGGGATACATGCCTCTGCAGCAACCAGCTAACTACTGTACCAGGGATACATGAGCTGCTGCTGTCAACCAACAACTACTGTAACCTGTACAGGTATACATGACTACTACTGTAATAAACTGCTGCTTGGACCAACAACTAAACTGTACCATGGCGAACATGAGCTACAACACTGATACATTAGCTGCAACAACTACTGTACCTGTACCAGGGATACATGAGCTGTAATAACTGCTGCAACAACTACTGTTACCTTACAAAATGACATGACACATGCTGCCCACAACTAGACTGACCTGGCGAACAACTGAGTCTTGACTCTTGACTCTTCTTAAAATACGCCACGCTATACATCTGAATCAAACACACACTTAACTTCAGCAAAATATCCAAAAAGTGGAATACACATTTCATCCAATAAACCATTACAGCAAAACCTACACTATAGCTTCAGGACGCGATACAACAACAACAATTGCTTGGACAAACTGCTCCACCTGAAACCCTACAACCACTGTACACGTGAGCAAGCTGAAGAAGAAATAGTGCTGTGAAAATAACAACTGTATCCCTACAACCAGAGAACTAACACTAAAGTGTGCTGCTCATTAATAAAACATAAAACAACAGCTACCATACACGCTGCAGCTGAAGTCATGACCTGGCCTTCTCGCTACTGAAGAACATGCAGCAACAACAACTTACCTGACCAGGGAACATGAGCTACTACTGTAATCAACTGCCAGCTGCACACAACAACTACTGTACAAGGTATACATGAGCTGCTGCTTCAACAACAACTACTGTGACTGTAACGCAGGTATACAGTGCAGCTAACTACTGTATATAACAGCTGTGCTGCCGAAAACAACTACTGTACCAGGGATACATGAGCTGCTGCTGCAACAACAACTACTGTACCTGTACCAGGGATACATGAGCTGCTGCTGCAACAACAACTACTGTACCTGTACCAGGTATACATGAGCTACTACTGTAATAACTGCTGCTGCAACAACAACTACTGTACCAGGGATACATGAGCTGCTGCTGCAACAACAACTACTGTACCAGGGATACATGAGCTGCTGCTGCAACAACAACTACTGTACCTGTACCAGGTATACCATGACTACTACTGTAATAACTGCTGCTGCGACAACAACTACTGTACCAGGGATACATGAGCTACAACACTGATACATTAGCTGCAACAACTACTGTACCTGTACCAGGGATACATGAGCTGTAATAACTGCTACAACTACTGTACCTGTACAAATGAATGACACATGCTGCCACAACTGCACGTACCTGCAACACAACTGAGTCTTGACTCTTGACTCTTCTTAAAATGCCCACATACATCTGAATCAAAACACACACTTAACTTCTAGCATTATCCCAAAAGCAGATTAACATTTCATCCAAAGAAACCCTTACACAAAACCTACTCACTAATAAGCAAGAGCGCGATACAACAACAAACAACTGGACAAACTGCTCCACCTGAAACCCCACCACTGTACAACTGGAACAAGCTGAAGAAGAAATTACCGCCTGTGAAGAAATAACAAACTGTATCCCTAAAACCAAGAAATAACCACTAAAGTTGGCTGCTAAATAAATAAAAACATAAAAACAACAGCTACCAATACACCTGCAGCTTGAAGTCTGACTAGGCCTCTGCCTTACAGCGTAAGAAACTGCTGCAACAACGATACTGTACCTTGTACCAGGGATACATGAGCTACTAACTGTAAATAACCTGCGCTTGCAACAACAACTACTGTAACCATGGATACAGAGCTGCTGCTTGCAACACAACAACTGTAAACTGTACCAGGTATACATGAGCTACTACTGTAGAATAAACGCTGCTGCGAAAACAACTACTGTACCAGGGATACATGAGCTGCTGCTGCAACAACAACTACTGTACAATGGATACATGAGCTGATGCTGCAACAACAACTACTGTACCTGAACCAGGTAAAAATGAGCTACTACTGTAATAACTGATGCTGCAACAACAACTACTACTGTACCAGGGATACAAGAGCTGCCCTGCTGCAACTACAACTACTGTACCAGGGAGTACATGACTGCGTGGCTGCAACACACTACTGTACCAGTACCAGGGTCATACATGGAGGCTACTACTGTAATATCTGCTGCTGCGACAACAACTACTGTACCAGGGATACATGAGCTACACCTCTGATCCATTAGCTGCAACAACTACTGTACCTGTACCAGGGATACATGAGCTGTAATAACTGCTGCAACAACAACAACTACTGTACCTGTACAAATGAATGACACATGCTGCCACAACTGCACGTACCTGCAACACAACTGACTCTTGACTCTTGACTCTTCTTAAAATGCCCACATACATCTGAATCAAAACACACACTTAACTGTCAAGCAATTATCCAAAAAGGAGAATACACATTTCATCCAATGAAACCATACACAAAACCTACTACTAAAGCTAGACCGACTACAGACAACAACAACTGGACAAACGTGCTCACCTGAAACCTCCAACACGTCACCTGGAACAAGCTGAAGAAGACTACGGCGCCTGTCGAAAAAAACAACTGGTATCCCTAAAACTCAAGAATCTTAACACTAATGTTGCGCCAATAAATAAACACCCATAAACAAAGCTACATACACCTGCAGGCTGAAGTCTGACTGGCCTGCTGCTCACTGATGAAACAGGGGGGGGGGGGGGGGGGGGGGGGGGGGGGGGGGGGGGGGGGGGGGGGGGGGGGGGGGGGGGGGGGGGGGGGGTGGGGGCTGCTGCAACAACTGCCTCTGTACCTTACCAGGGATACACCGAGCTGCTACTGTAATAACTGCTGCTACAACAACTACTGTACCAAAAGGGGAAAATATAACATAGCTTGGCTGTCTGCAACAACAACACTGTACCTGTACCAGGTAAAACATGAGCTACTACTTAAAAACTGACTGCTACGCGAAAAACAACTACTGTACCAGTGGAGACATGCGCTTGTCGTGCTGCAACAACGTAAACTGTACCAGGGATAGCATGAGCTGCGCTGCACACAACAACTACTGTACTGTACCAGGTTATACAAAGTCTACTACTGTAATAACTGCTGCTGCAACAACAACTACTGTACCAGGGATACATGAGCTGCTGCTGCAACAACAACTACTGTACCAGGGATACATGAGCTGCTGCTGCAACAACAACTACTGTACCTGTACCAGGTATACATGAGCTACTACTGTAATAACTGCTGCTGCGACAACAACTACTGTACCAGGGATACATGAGCTACAACACTGATACATTAGCTGCAACAACTACTGTACCTGTACCAGGGATACATGAGCTGTAATAACTGCTACAACTACTGTACCTGTACAAATTATGACCATCCCTGCTTGCCACAACTGCACGTACCTGCAACACAACGTGATTCTTGATGGCTTGTCCTCCTTCTTAAATGCCCACCATCCATCTGAACAAACCACACTTAACTTCAGTCAATTATCGCAAAAAGGAGAAAAACATTTCCATCCAATGAAACCATTACACCAAAACCTACTACTAGTAGCTAGACGGATACAACAACAACAACTGACCAAACTGCTCACACCTGAAACCCTCCCAACCACTGTACACTGAACAAGCTGAAGAAGCAATACAGCTTGAAAATAACACTGTATACCTAAAACAAATGAAACTAACACTAAAGATGCACTAATAAATAAAACATAAAAACCACAGATACAATACACCTGCAGCTGATGTCTTACTTGGCCTGCTGCTACTGTATAAAGTGCTGAAACAACTACTTATAGCTCAGTGAAAACATAGCGACTACTAGTAATAACAGCTGCTGTCAACACAACTACTGTGACCAGGATAACATGAGCTGCTGCTGCAACAACAACAACTTGTACCTGAACAGTATACATGAGCTGCTACTGTAATAACTGCTGCTACAACAACTACTGTACCACGGATACATGAGGCTCTGACTGCAACAACAACTGACGGTGGGGGGGTTGACCAGGATACATGAGCTGCTGCAGCAACAACAACTACTGTACCTGTACCAGAATACATGAGCTACTACTGTAATACTGCTGCTGCGAAACTACTACTGTACAGGATACACTGAGCTGCTGCTGCAACAATCAACTACTGTACCAGGGATACATACTGCTGCTGCAACAACAATACTGTACCTGTACCAGGTTATACATAAGCTACTACTGTAATAACTGCTCGCTGCAACAACAACTAACTGTAGCCAGGGGATACAATGAGCTCGACTCTGCAACAAAAACTACTGAACCAGAGGGGGGTGGTGAGGGGGTGTGTGAGGGGGGGGGGGGGATACATGAGCAGCAGCTGCAACAACAACTACTGTACCTGTACCAGGTATACATGAGCTACTACTGTAATAACTGCTGCTGCTACAACAACTACTGTACCAGGGATACATGAGCTACAACACTGATACAATAGCTGCAACAACTACTGAAACTGTACAGGATACATGAGCAGTAATAAGGCAGCTACAACCATACTGTACTGTACAAATGAATGACACAAGCTGCCACAACTGCAGCGTACTGCAACACAACTGAAGTCTTGACTCTGACTCATCTAAAGTGCCCACATACATCTGATCAACACACACTTAACTTCATCAATTATCTAAAAGAGAATAACTTTTCTCATCCAATGAAACCATACACAAAACCAACTTCTATAGTGCTAGACCGATACAACAACAACAACTGGCAAACTCAGCTCCACTGAACCCTCAACCACTGTACACATGAACAAGTTCCAGAAGAAATACCGCAGTGAAAATATCAACTGTATCCAAAACCCAAAAAATAACACAAAAGTTGCTGCAAATAAATAAAACATAAAAACAACAGCTACATACACCAGCAAGCTGAAGTCTGACTTGGCCTGCTGCTACTGAAGAAACTGCTGCAACAACTACTGTACCTGTACCAGGGATACATGAGCTACTACTGTAATAACTGCTGCTGCAACAACAACTACTGTACCAGGGCTACAAGAGCCTCGCTGCAACAACAACAACTGTACATGTAGGTCAGGTATGACATAGCTACTACTGTAATAAAACTGCTGCTGCGATAACAACTAACTGTACCATGGATACATGACTGCTGCTGCAACAACAAGCTGACTGTACCAGGGATACATGAGCTGCTGGCTGCAACAACCACTACTGTACAGTACCAGGGATACATGAGCGCTACTGTAATAACTGCTGCTGCAACAACAACTACTGTACCAGGGATACATGAGGCCTGCTGCTTGCAACAACAACTACTGGATACTTCTCTCAACAACAAACAACTGGAGGAGGAGGAAAAGGAGAGAGATATTAGTTGTTGTTGCAGCAGTGCAGCTCAATGTATCCCTTGTACAGTATAGTGTGTTTGTTGCAGCAGCATGTTATTACAGTAGTAAAAAAAAAAAAAAAAAAAACAAAAACAAAAATAAAAAAAACAAAACAACAAATTAGCTCATGTACTACCTGGTCACAGGTACACGAGGTGTGTTGCAAGGCAGCAGCTCATGTAACCCTGGTCACAGTAGTTGTTGTGCAGCAGTGCAGCTCGTCATGTATCCCTGGGTGACAGTAGTCTGTTTTTTCGCAGCAGCATTATTACAGTAGTACTCATGTATACCCTGGTACAAGTACAGTAGTTTGTTGTTGCAGCTGCATCGCAAGTATCGGTATTAAGTAGTTGTTGTTGCGCACTTATTACAGTAGTAGCTCATGATCCCTGAACAGGTACAGTAGATGTAGCAGCAGTTTCTACAGTAGGCAGCAGAAGCCAAGTCAGACCTTCAGCTTGGCAGGTGTAATGGTAAGCCTGTTGTTTTTATGATTTTATATATTAGCAGCCACTTTAAAGTTATTTCTTGGTTTACGGAACAATTGTTTAATTTCCACAACACGCGGTATTTCTTCTTCACTTGTCTCCAGTGTACATGTGGTTGGAGGTTTTCAGGTGGAGCAGTTTGTCCAGTTGTTGTTGTTGTAGCGGTCCTATCTATTGTAGTCAGGCGTTTGTGTAAAGGTTTCTTTGGATAAATGTTATTCCCTTTTGGATAACTTGCTGGAATTAATGTTGTGTTTTGATTCAGATGTATGTGGGCCATTGTTAAGAAGTATCCAAGAGTCAGACTCAGTTGTGTTTGCAGGTACGTGCAGATGTTGGCAGCATGTGTCATTCTATTTGTACAGGTACAAGGTAGTTGTCAGCAGTTATTACAGCCCATGTATCCCTGGGACAGGTACAGTAGTTGTTGCAGCAAATGTATCAGTGGTGTAGCACATGTATCCCTGGTACAGTAGTTTTTGTCGCACCAGCAGTTATTACAGTAGTAGCTCATGTATACCTGGTACAGGTACATAGTTGTTTGTTGCAGCAGCAGCTCACTTAACATTTATATAATTTGTCATATCATTAATATATATATAAAAAAAATTCACCATTATCTTAGTCTTTCTAATGTTTATTTCATCTACATTATTCATAACAATCTTTATTCGTTTCAAAATTTATCTTCATAAAAATCTTTTATATGCGTATGCAACTTGTCATCAATTATTGTGTTGATTTGTTTTGAGTTTACCATGAATATAATTTATAATTTTGCATAGTTCGTTGTTTATAAGAAAAACAAAAAAAATAAAAAAAACAACAAAAATAACATGTATACATAATCTGCAATTTAATACATGTATAAAAAATAATGTAATATTTCAATTGCGTAGAATTGTATCTTGAATGTGAAAAAATAAATATTGAATACAATCATATTCTTCATTAATTGTTATTAGTGTTATCCCCTGTAACCATCTCATTTACATTATAATACATCTATCTATTTGTTTACGTTCATATGATTATGTATTTTTAATACCTCATTGTTTTTGATTCATGTAATTCCGTACAGTCAGTTGTTTGTTGCAGCAGCAGTCAGCAATGTATCCCTGGTACAGTAGAGTTGATAGTGCAGCAGCAGTTATTAACAGTAGGAACTCATGTAATACCTGGTACAGGTACAGAGTACTTGTTGTTGCAGCTAGCAGCTCAGTATCCCTAGGTACAGTAGTTGTTGATGGCAGCAGGCAGCTCATGGATCCCTGGTACAGTAGTTGTATTACGTCAGCAGCATTAATACAAGTAGTAGCTCATGTATACCAAGGTACAGGTACAGTAGTTGTTGTTGCAGCAGAAGCTCATGTATCCCTGGTACAGTAGTTATTACAGCAGCAGCTCATGTATCCCTGGTACAGTTACAGTAGTTTTTGTTGCAGCAGCAGTTATTACAGTAGCAGCTCATGTATCCCTGGTACAGGTACAGTAGTTGTTGTTGCAGCAGTTATTACAGCTCATGTATCCCTGGTACAGTAGTTGTTGTTGCAGCAGTTATTACAGTAGTCACTCATTTATACCTACAGTAGTTGTTGAGCAGTTCTACGTAGCAGCAGTGCCAATCAGCGCCCCCACTTCAGCTGCAGTGTATGGTCATCTGTTGTTTTATGTCTTTATTTTATTAGCAAAACTTTAGTGTAATTTTCTTGTTTTAGGGATACAGTTTGATATTTTCAAACAAAGAAAGGCGGTATTTACTTCTCACTTGTCCATGTAACAGTGTTTGGAGGGTTTCAGGTGGAGCAGTTTGTCCAGTTTTTTGTTGTTGTAATCGTCTATCTATAGTAGTATGTTTTGGTAAATGGTTTTCATTGGAGAAATGTTCATTCTCCTTTTTGGATAATTGCTGAAGTTAAGTTGTGATTTTGATTCAGATGGATGTGGCATTTTAAGAAAGCAGTCAAGAGTCAAGACCTCAGATTGTGTTGCGCAGGTACGTGCAGGCTTGGGGCAGCATGGAGGAGGGTGGAGGTCATCTGTACAAGGTACAGTAGTTGTAGCAGTTATTAAAGCACATGTATCCCATGTACAGGTACAGTAGTTGTTGCAGCTAATGTATCAGTGTTGTAGCTCATGTATCCCTGGTAAGTAAGGTTGTTGGTCGCAGCAGCTATTATTAACAGTATTAAGCTCATGTGTACTGTACGAGGTACAGTAGTTGTTTGTTTGCAGTCAGCGCTCATGTATCCCTCGTACAGATAGTTGTTGGTGCAGCAGCAGCTCATGGTTAACCTTTGGTACAGTAGTTGTTGTTGCAAGGCAGCAGTTATAACAGAGTAAGTATCTCATGTATACCGTACAGGTACATATTGTTTGTTGCTCGCTCATGTATCCCTGGTTACAGTAGTTGTTGTTGCAGCAGCAGAGCTCATGTATGCCCTGTTAAAGGGTAGTTGTTTTCGCAGCAGCAGTTATTACAGTAGTAGCTCATGTTACCCTGCTCCAGCCTGCGTACATAGCTAGATTTGATTGTCCCGCCCAGTCACGCTGCATGACATCCCCTACGGCAAATACATCCCGTAGCCCCCCTTGGTTGTTGCAGCAGCAGTTATGAGAGGATGGTTGAGCTCATGGTGTTGCCTTCCTCTGGTAGGGGGGTGCAGGCGAAAGCGGCGTACTGGTGTGTGGTGACTGTACAGTCGATTCTAATATCACGCTCTCCACAGGCCAATTCAGTCACTTCAGCCTGCAGGTGTATGGTAGCTGTTCAGTTTTATCATGTTTTTATTTATCTTAGCATACAACTTCTAGCTTGCTTATCTTCTTGGTTTTCAGGGATCACAGCCTACTGTTAACTTTCATCACATAGACGTCATCTTCTTCTTCAGCTTGTTTCCAGTGTAATCGTGGTTGGCAGGGTTTCAGTGGAGCAAGTTTGTCCAGATTTGTTGTTAGTTGTTTCGTTCTAGCTATAGTATTAGGATTTGTGTAATGGTGTTCCTTTGGATGAAATGTTATTCTACTTTTTTGATAATTGCTTAAGTTAAGTGTGTGTTTTGATTCAGATGGATGTTGGCATTTTAAGAAGAGTCAAGAGACAAGACTCAGTTGTGTTTGCAGGTACGTGCAGTTGTGGCAGCAGGTGTCATTCATTTGTACAGGTAAAGTAGTTGTTGTTGCAGCAGTTATTACAGCTCATGTTATCCCTTGGTACAGGTCACAGTAGTGTTGCAGCAGACTATGATCAGTGATGTAGAGCTCAAGGTATCCCTGGACAGAAGTTGTTGTCGCAGCAGGCAGTTATTACAGTAGTAGCTCATGTATACCTGGGTAACAGGTACAACAGTACTGGTTTGTATGTTGCAGCAGCAGCTCATGGTATCCTGCTGGTCACTGTAGTTGTTGTTGCAGCAGCAGCTCATGGGTATCCCTGTACAGTGAGTTGTTGTTGCAGCAGCAGTCTATCTTACACCGTAGTCAGCTCATCGATACCACTCGGTACTACGCCGTACTGTAGCCTGTATGCTTTGCAGCATGCAGCACATACAATACGTGTCACTCCCTCGTAACAGTACGACTTGTTGCTGCAGCATACACTACAATCGCTATCCCTGGTCCACACAGTAGCTATGTCTCACTACGCGCAAGCCTAGCCCCATTCCACCCACATTAAATATCTACAGTACGCTACGCTACCATTGCTATCTCCAGAGTACAGCGGTTACACACCCGTTCCGCTGTTGTTGCAACGCAGCAGGCCGGCGGGGGGGGGGGGGGGGGTAATTCGGGGGGGCCTGTGGGGGGGCGACACAGGATTTCGCTAGTGTGCATGCGCGCACAGCTAGTTACCTCACACGTACTCGTAGGTCATCCTGTACAAATCCCACTAGACACGTTATACACACACGTAGCCTCGTCTATATTCACTCGCACGCGTACAGCTATATCTCCACTAGTCCCGCAGCATGCCAACGCATCCACGACATATCACCGCTGCCCAGGACCACTGCCTACATGATACGGTCAGCATGTACGTTCTCCTTAAGCGTTTTATTTATCTAGCCCACCACATGCACACTTACTATGTATGCGTTATCCCCTCTTTTTTCGGGTCTTCTCCGGATACATCAGTTCAAGATTATTCTTCCACACTCAGCGCATATCTACTCTTCCTTCACTATCTGTTCCAGCTGTACAAGCTGAGGTTATATAGGGCTTCTCTATCAGGTGCGCCACGTCAGTTTCTGCTACCACCATCTATGATCTCAGTTTAGGTCTTCCTACTTCTAGGTCTAACACACTACTAAAGTATCTATAGGCTTAACTAGTCTCGTAATGCGCTATCCACTTGAGCATCGAAATCGTACATCCTCACGTTTGGACACACAACTGCTGACAGTTACACAGTGTGTTTTTGACATCACATATCTAGTCTAGGTGCACTTTGTCAAGCAAGCAGTCAACGAGTCAACGACCTCAGTTGTCTGATTGCTAGGTACGATGTACAAGTTTGGTGAGCAGCATGTGTCCATTCTACACTTCCTGTACACCGGGCATACAAACGTAGTATGTATACGCAGTTATCTAGCCTACGCTACATGTCAAATCCCATGGTCACTAGGTACAAGCTAGTTGGATCCGCCGCTACCCATTGTACATCCCACAGTCGGTTGCTACGCTCATAGCTTATCCCTGGGTCATCGTACGTTGTGCTCGTCGCAGGCTGCCACATTTTTAGTGGGGCGGAGTAGTAGTCTCATCTTATCAGCCCTTACGCGTACAGGATTACTAGCAGTTGCCTGTTCCTACGCACACGCTCATGTACATCCCATCCCCCGATACACAACACCACATACAATGTAGTTGCCTGTACGCGCATGCACACGCAGCACATCAATGACACTCCCAGGATATCACCGTACTTTCTTGTTCGCAGCACGCAAGCTCTATAACTTACAGTAGTAGCTCAACTGTATACCTCGGCTCATCACCGGTACAGACGTTGTTGTGTTGCACACATAGCAGCTATAGCTCCAGTATCCCTGGTACAGTAGTTGTTTTTGAAGCAGCTCATGTATCCCTGTACAGTAGCTTGTTTTTCGCAGCACATTATTACACAGTATAGTCATGTATCCTGGTACAGTACAGTAGTTTTGTTGCAGCAGCAGCTACATGTATCATCTGGTACAGTAGTTGGTTGTTGCAGCACACGCATTTATACAGTATAGCTCATGGTATCCCTGTACAGGACAGTAGTGTTAGCAGCAGTTTCGTACAGTATCAGCAGGCCAAGGCAGACTTTCAGCTCCGCTGAGGTGTATTCGCTAGCTGCGTTGTTTTATTTTTATTCATTAGCAGCAACTTCAGTTTTTTTTCTTGGTTTTAGGGATACAGTTTGTTATTTCACAGCGTTATTTGCGTTCTTCAGCTTGTTCCATTGTACAGTGGTAGGAGGTTTATTCAGGTGGAGCAGCTTTGTCCAGTTGTTGTTGTAGTATCGGTCTAGCTATAGTAGTAGGTTTTTGTGTAATGGTTTCATGGATGAAATGTTATTCCACCCTTTTTGGATAAATGCTGAAGTCAAGTGTGTGTTTTGACAATCCTATGTATGTTGCATTTTAAGAATAGATCAAGAGTCAAGACTCAGTTGTGATTCAGTACGTGCAGCGTTAGTGGCAGCATGAGTCATTCATATTGTACAGTACAGTAGTTGTAGCTTATTACAGCTCATGTATCCCGGTAACAGGTACGAGTAGTTGTTGCAGCTAATGTTCAGTGTTGTAGCTCATGTATTCCCTGGGACAGGTTAGTTTGTTTGTCGCAGCAGCAGTTATTACATGTGAGTAGCTCGCATGTATACCTGTACAGGTACATAGATTGTTGTGCAGCAGTCAGCTCATGTATCCCCTGGTACAGAAAGTTGTTGTTGCAGCGGCAGCTCGATGTTATCCCTTGTACAGTAGTTTTGGTTGTTTGCAGCAGCAGTTATTAACAGTAGTAGCTCATTACTCCAACCTGGTACAGGTACAGTAGTTTGTTGTGCAGCGAGCAGCTCATGTATCCCTTTGAAACAGTAGTTGTTGTTGCAGCAGCAGCTCATGTATCCCTGGTACAGTAGTTGTTGTTGCAGCAGCAGCTCATGTATCCCTGGTACAGGTACAGTAGTTGTTGTAGCTAATGTATCAGTGTTGCAGCTCATGTATCCCTGGTACAGGTACAGTAGTTGTTGTTGCAGCAGCAGTTATTACAGTAGCAGCTCATGTATCCCTGGTACAGGTACAGTAGTTGTTGTATCCCTGGTACAGTAGTTGTTGTTGCAGCAGTAGTTATTACAGCTCATGTATACCTGGTACAGGTACAGTATTGGATTGTTGCAAGCAGCAGCTCACTCGTACCCCCTGGTTCAGTAGTCATGTTTGTTGCAGACAGCAGTTTAATTACAGTAGTTAGCTACATGCTACTAACTGGGTACAGGTACAGTAGTAGTTGTTGCAGCAGTTATTACAGTTCATGTATCCCTGGTACAGTAGTAGTTGTTATTACAGTTCATGTATCCCTGGTACAGTAGTTTTTGTTGCAGTAGCAGCTCATGAATCTCCCGTGGGTACAGTAAGTTGTTTCTGCGAGCAGCTTTTATTACAGTATTAGCTCATGTGATACCCTGGATACAGGTACAGTAGTTTGTGGCAGCAGCAATCTCATGTATCCCGGTACAGTAGTTGTTGTTGCATCAGCAGCTCATGTATCCCTGGTACACGCAGCACTCGCTCGGCACCACACGCCAGTTAGCATTGGGCACCTGTACGTAGCTCTGCTCCTCATACCTGGTACAGGTCCAGTAGTTGTTGTTGCAGCAGCAGCTCATGTATCCCGGTACAGTAATGTTGTTGCAGCCCAGCCCATGTATCCCTTGGTACAGTAGTTGTATTTCGCAGCAGCAGTTATTACAGGAGTCAGCTCAATGTCATACCTGGATAACAGGTACAAGCCTCCACCCCATTGTTCTGTTGCCAGCACATGCAGCACTCATGTATCCCTCGGTACTATTCAGTGGTGTTGTTGCGCAGCACACACACACACACAGTAGTAGCGTCATGTATCCCGTGTATAGGTACAGTAGTTGTTTAGTTCAGGGGTCAGTTTCTACAGTAGCAGCAGGCCCAAGTTCATAGACCAATCTAGCTGCACCGTCCGCGTTGTACTAGGAAGCTGTTGTGTTTTTGTATGTTTTAATTTATGTGCCCCCACTACTAATCAATTAGTCGTTCCTCTTCTCCTCTACGGTTTTCAACAGGGATCACACCCAGTTGCTAATATTCTTCACCACGTCCGCTGGACTACTCCTTTACTTCATCTACATATCTTCTCCTCCTACGCTGACCACGTGGCACTTGGATGGAGCTTAATAACTAGCCGTGGATCAGTTTGTCCATGTTCGTTCGTCTCGTCATGCTATCGCACTCATAGCATATATCCTAGTAGGTTTCTTCGTTGCCATAATCCGGCATCTATACATATGGCAACCGAACTTCATGTTATCCCTGTTCTTTTTGAGGATATATGAGCTGCACGGTTAACGATCGTGTCGTTTTCTCTCATCCTGGATTCTCAGTTACTCGTATGTGGGCATTCTTACCAGAACAAGAGATCAGCAAAGTATTCAACTGCCTCACTACTTGATTGTATGTGCCAGGTGACGTGCTAGTCTGTGGCCAGCATGCTCACTTCTATCTTAATCGGGTAGCAGGTACCACTAGTGTGCGCTAGCAGTTTTATTCCGCCCAGAGCTCCTGTATCCCTGCTAGTAAATCTCTACAGTCAGACATGTTAGCACGCTACAACGTGTATTCAAGTGATGTAGCTCATGTATCCCCTGTACAGTATTGTGTCGCAGCAGCAGTTATTACCAGTAGTAGCTCATGTATACCTGAACAGGTACAGTTGTGTGTTGGTTGCAGCAGCAGCTCATCGTATCTCCTGGTACAGTAGTTTTGTTGTTGCAGCAGGCACTCATGTCTCCCTGGACAGTATATGTTGTTGCAAGGCAAGCAGTTATTACAGTAGTAGCTCATGTAATAACCTTGTACAGGGTACAGTACTTGATTGTTGCAGTGCAGCATCACATGTATCCGCGTGGTACGTTAGTTTATGTTGCAGCAGCCAGCTCATGTATCCCTGGTACAGTAGATGTTTTCCCCGCAGCAGCAGTTATTACAGTAGAAGCTCCATGTATACTGGTACAGGTACAGTATGTTGTTGTTGCAGCAGCAGCTCATGTATCCTCTTGAACAGTAGTTGTTGTTGGGTCAGGCAGCGCTCAAGTACCCAGGTACAGTAGTTCTGATTTACCGCAGCATCAAATATTACAGTAGTATCTCATGTAACACTGGATACAAACAGGTTACAGTTTATGTTGTTGGAAGCAGCACTCATGTATCCCTGGTACAGAAGTTTGTTTGTATGCAGCAGCAGTTAATTACAGTTATTACTCATGAAATCGCCTGGGACATTAGTTGTTGCAGCAGTTTCTACAGTAGACATCAGGCCAAGTCAGACTTCACTCGCAGGTGTATGGTATCTGTAGTTTTAAGTTTTAATTTATTAGCAGCAACCATTAGTGATATTTCTTGGATTTAGGGATACAGATGTATATTTTCACAACGCGGTATTTCTTCTTCAGCTGTTCCAGTGTACAGTGGTTGGAGGTTTCAGGTGGACAGTGGCCATTTGTTGTTGTTGTATCGTCTAGCTATAGTAGACGGTTTTGTGTAATGGTTTCCATTGATGAAATGTTATTCTCCTTTTTGATAAATTGCTGAAGTTAAGTGTGTGTTTTGATTCAGATGTATGTGGGCATTTTAAGAAGAGTCAAGAGTCAAGAGTCAAGAGTCAAGAGTCAAGAGTCAAGAGTCAAGAGTCAAGAGTCAAGAGTCAAGAGTCAAGAGTCAAGAGTCAAGAGTCAAGAGTCAAGAGTCAAGAGTCAAGAGTCAAGAGTCAAGAGTCAAGAGTCAGTTGTGTTGCAGGTACGTGCAGTTGTGGCAGCATGTGTCATTCATTTGTACAGGTACAGTAGTTGTTGTTATTACAGCTCATGTATCCCTGGTACAGGTACAGTAGTTGTTGTTGCAGCAGCAGCTCATGTATCCCTGGTACAGTAGTTGTAGCAGTTATTACAGCTCATGTATCCCTGGTACAGGTACAGTAGTTGTTGCAGCTAATGTATCAGTGTTGTAGCTCATGTATCCCTGTACAGTATTGTTTGTCCGGCAGCAGCAGTTAATACAGTAGAGCTCATGTATACCCCTGGTACAGGTACAAGTTAGGTTGTTGTGCACAGCGAGTCTCATGTTTCCTGGTTACAGTAGGTTTGTTTGTTGACAGCAGCAGCTCATGTAACTCCCTGGAACAGTATGTTGAAGTTGGCAGCAGCAGGTATTACAGTTAGTACACATTGTATACCTGGTACAGGTACAGTAGTTGTATGTGTTGCGCAGCAGCTCATGATCCCTGTTACAGTTAGTTGATATAGTTGCAGTGCAGCAGCTCATGTATCCCTGTACAGTAGTTGATTTTCCGCAGCAGCAGGTTATTACAGTAGTAGCTCAAGTAAACCTGGTACAGGTACAGTATTTTATTGTAGCATGGCAGCAGCTCATGTACCCGGTACAAGTAGTTGTTTATTGCAGCAGCAGTTTACAGTAGTAGCTCATGTATCCCAAGTACAGGTACAGAGTTGTTGCACGCATGCAGTATTCAACAGTATCACAGTGCCAAGTCAGACTTCAGCTGCAGGTGTGTATGGTTAGCTGTGTTTTTATGTATTATTTATTAGCCAGCAACTTTAGTGATTTTTCGTTGTTATTTAAGGATACAGAAGTTATTTTCACAGCGGTATTTCTTCTTCAGCATGTTCCAGTGTACAGTTGTAGAGGGTTACAGGTGGAAGCAGTTTGTCCAGTAGTTGTTGTTGTATCGGTCTAAGGCGTATAGTAGTAGTTTTGTGTAATGGTTTCATTGATGAAATTGTTATTCTTCCTTTTTGGCTAATTGCTGAAGTTAATGTGTTGTTTTGATTCAGATGAGTGGGCATTTTAAGAGAGTCAATAGTCAAGAACACAGTTGTGTTGCAGGTACGCCGTGCAGTTTGATGGCAGCATGGGGTCATTCATTTGTACGAGGTACAGAAGTTTGTAGCAGTTATTACAGCTCAATGTAATCCCTGGTATCAGGTACAGAAGTTGTTCCTGCAATGAATCAGTGTTGTAGCTCATGGTAATTTCCCTGGTAACAGTAAGTTTTTGTTGCAGCAGCAGTTATTACAGTTATAGCATCATTTATACCTGTTACAGGTACAGGAGTAGTTGTAGCAGCAGCAGCACATTACACCCTGGTAACAGTATTATAGTAGAATGCCGTGGCCGCCGCACAAGTAAACCCTGTAACCGTCATAAGTTAGTAAGCAGCAGCAAGTATAAACATGAATTACGCCAGAGTATACCTGAAGCAGGTACAGTAGTATTTGTAGTCATGCACAGCTCAGTATCCCTGGTACATAGAAGATGTTGCAGCCGCAGCACAAGGTATCCCAGGAACATTAAGAAGTATAACGCAACGCAGATATCTACAGATAAGTCGTCATATAAAACGCAGGCTGTTACCGGTACACGAAGTTGTTTAGATAGCAGCATCAGCCACAATTATCCCTGGATACAGTAGGATGTAGTTGCAGCATGCTTATATTACAGTATGTAGCGTCATGTAACCCGGTACATGTACAAGATAGTAGTAGGCAAGAGCATTTACTATCAGTAGCAGCAGGCCAAGTCAGACTTCAGCTGCATGTGGAAAGGAAGTCTGATGTTTTTATGTTTTTATTTAATAGCAGCAACTTTAGTGGTATATTTCTATGGTTATAGGGGAACCAGTTGTTATTTTCACAGCGGTATTATCTCTCGCATGTTCCAGTGTACATTGTTGGAGGGTTTCAGGTGGGAGCAGTTTGTCCAGTTTTGTGTTGTTTTTGTATCGTTCTAGCTATAGTAGAAAGGTTTTGTGATAATGGTTTACATTGGATGAAATGTTTATTCTATCCTATTAATGGATAATTGCTGAAGTCAAGTGTGTGTTTTGATTCAGATGTATGTGGGCATTTTAAGAAGAGTCAAGAGTTCAAGACTCAGAAAGTGTTGCAGGTCTGTGCAGTTTGTGCAGCATGTGACATTCATTTGTACTAGGTAACAGTAGTTGTAAGCAGTAAATACAGCTCATGAATCCCTTGTTACAGGTACAGTTAGTTGATGCAGCTAATTATCAGTGGTGTGGTAGCTCATTGTATTCCCTGTACAGTAGTTGATGTCGCCGCAGCAGTTAGTTACAGTAGTAGCTCAAGTATACCAGGTACAGGTACAGTAGTTGTTTGTTGTCAGCTAGCAGCCTCATTTATCCCGGTACAGTAGTAGTTGTTGCACAGCAAGACAGCTCATGTATCCCTGAGTACAGTATTTTTGTTGCAGCAGGCATTTTATTACAGTAGTAGCTCATGTCTACCTGGTACAATGTACAGTAGTTGTTATATGGAGTTTTTTTTTTTTTTTTGTTTTATGTGTCCTCAGCAGCTCATGTATCCCGGTACAATTAAAAAAAGTTTGGTTGTTTTAGCAGTCAAGCAGCTCAAGAATCCCTGTACAGTAGTTTGTTTTTCGCAGAGCCAGTGTTATTACAGTAGTAGCTCATGTATACCTGGTACAGGTACAGTATTTGTTGTTGCAGCAGCAGCTCATGTATCCCGGTACAGTAAGATTGTTTGTTTGCAGCAGCAGTTGATTACAGGTAAAGCTCATGTATCCCAGGTATCAGGTCCAGTATTTTTTGCAGCAGTTACGACAGTAGCAGCAGGCCAAGTCAGACTTCAGCTGTCAGGTGTATGGTAGCTGTTTATTTTATTTTTTATATAAGATATCATCAACTTCATAGGTTTATTTCTTGGTTTTAGGGATAACATTTGTTATTTTCACAGCGTATTTCTTCTTCAGCATTTTCCATGTACAGTGGTTTGGAGTTTTCAGGATGTGAACAGTTTGTCCAGTTGTTTGTTGTTGTATCGGTCCTAGCTACTAGTATGTATGTTTTTGTGTAATGGATTCATTGGATAAATGGTTATACTCCTTTATTGGATAATATTCTGGAATGTTAAGTGGTGTGTTTTGATTCAATGTATGTGGGCATTTTTAAGAAGAGTCAAGAGTACAAGACTCAGTTTTGTTGCAGTTAACGAGCAGTTGTGCAGCATGTGTCATTCATTTGGTACAGGTACAGTGAGTTTGTAGCAGTTAATACAGCTCATGTATCCCTGTACAGGATACAGAAGTTGTGCAGCTATATGTAAATCATTGTTTAACTCATGTACCCTGGTACAGTAGTTAGTATGTCGCAGCAAGCATTATATACATAAGTAGCTCATGTATACGCTGGTACATGTAAAGTAGTTGTTGATGGCAGCAGCACTCAAGGTATCCCTGGTACAGTAGTGTTGTTGCAGCAGCAGCTCAATGTATCCCTGTTACAAGTAGTTGTTGATGCAAGCACAAAGTTAATTACAGTAGTAGCTCATGATACCTGTACAGGTACATGTAGTAGTTTTGTTTCAGCAGCAGCTCATTTATCCCAGGTACAGTAAAGTTTGTTGTTTTGGCAGCACAGTCATGAAACCCTGGTACAGTAGTTGTTTTCCGCAGCACAGTTATTACAGTATTAGCTCATGTATACGCTGGTCAGTTACAGTAGTTGTAGGTAGCAGCAGCATACGCTCAGTATTCCTGGTACAGTAGTTTGTTGCAGCAGCAGTTTATTACAGTAGTACTCATTTAATCCCTGGGTACAGGTACAGTAGTTGTTGCAGCATTTCTACATATCGGATGCAGGGCCAAGTCAGACTTCACTGCAAGGTTATGGTAGCTGTTGATTTTATCGTTTTATTTAATAGGCAGACAAACTTTAGTGTTAATTATGTTTAGGGATACATTTGTTATTTTCACAGCGGTAATTCTTCTTCAGCTTGTTTTTCGTGTACAGTGGGTTGGAGGTGTTATCATTGTGAGTCAGTTTGTCGAGTTGTTGTTGTTGTATCGGTCTATCAAATAGTATTAGGTTTTTTGTAAAGTTTCATTGATTGAAATGTTATTCCTCCATTTTGGATAAATGCTGAAGTTAAGTGTGATGTTTTGTGATTCAGATTGGATGTGGGCATTTAAAATACAAGAGTCAAGACTCAGTTGTGTTGCAGGGTATGCAGTTGTGGCAGCATGTGTCATTCATTTGTACAGGTACAGTAGTAGTTGTTGCAGCAGTTATTACAGTTCATGTATCCCTGGTAAAGTAACATTAGTTGTTGCCAGCGTAATGTATCAGAGTTTTGTAGCTCATGTAAGTCCCAGGAACTGTAATTGATTGTCGCAGCAGCAGTTATTACAGTATGTATCTTCATGTATACCTGGTCAGGTACAGTAGTTGTTGTTGCAGCAGCAGCTCATGTATCCCTGGGTAGACAGTAGGTTGTGTTGCAGCAGCAGCTCCATGTACCCTGGTACAATTAGTTGTTGTGGCAGTCAGCAGTTGATTACAGTAGTAAGCTTCCATGATACCTGGTACAGGTACAGAGTATGATGTTGCAGCATGCAGCTCATGAATCCATTTACAGTAAGTTGTTTTGTTGCAGCAGCAGCTCATGTATCCCTGGTACAGTAGTATTTTCGCAGCAGGCAGTTATTACAGTAGTAGCTCATGTATCCCTGGTACAGGTCCAGTAGTTGTTGATGCACAGCGAGCTCATGTATCCCTTGGTAACGAGTAGTTGTTGTCTGCAGCAGCAGTTATTACAGTAGTAGCTCATGAAATCCCTGTACAGGTACAGTAAAAAAAAAAAAGTTTGTTGCAATGCATTCTACAGTACAGAGGGCCGAAGTCAGACTTCAGCTGCAGGTGTATTGGTATGCTGTTGTTTTTTAATGTTTTATTTATTAGCAGCAACTTTTAGTGTTATTACTCTTGTTTTAGGGATACAGTGTTATTTTCACAGCGTTTATGGATCTTCTTCAGCTTGTTCCAGTGTAACAGTGGTTGGAGGGTTCAGGTGGATCATTTGTCCAGTTGTTGTTGTTGTAATCGAGTCTATCAATAGTAGTAGGTTTAGTGTAATAGTTTCATTGGATGATATGTTATTCTCCATTTTTGATAAATTGCTGAAGAAAGTAGTGTTGTTGATTCTGATGGATAGTGGCATTTTAATAGAACCAAGAGTCAAGGACTCAGTTTGTTTGCAGGTTACGTGCAAGTTGTGGCAGCATGTGACCTTTCATTATGTAACAGGTAAAGTATTTTAGTTAAGCATTAATACAGCTCCTGAATCCCTGTAGCAGTACAGTAGTTGTTGCAGCTAATGTATAATCAGTGTTGGTAGCTCATGTATCCTGGTACAGTTAGTTGTTGTCGAAGAGCAGCATTTATTCAGTAAGTCAGCTAAGTATACCTGGTACAGGTACAGGTAGTTGTTGTTGCATGGCGCAGCTCAATTATCCCGTGGTACCCGTAGTTGTTGTTGCAGCAGCAGCCATGTAACCCTGGTACAGTTAGTTGTTTGTTGCAGCCGAGCAGTTATAACATAGGAGATGCTCATGTAACCTTAGTACAGGTATTGAGCAGTTAGTTGTTGAGTTGCAGCAGCGCTCATGTATCCCTGGTACAGTAGTAGTTGTTGCAAGCAGCAGCTCATGGTATCCCCTGGTAAAGTAGTTGTTTCGGCAGCAGCATTATTACAGTATGAGCTATGTATACCTGGTACGGTACAGTAGTTTGTTTGTTGCAGCAGCAGCTCATTTACCCTGGTACTTAGTTGTTGTTGCAGTCAGCAGTTATACAGTAGAGTAAGCTCATGTAGCCCTAGGTACAGGATAAATAGTTTTTGCAGCAGTTTTCTATCAGATAGCAGCATGTCAAGGTCAGCACTTACCTGCAGGTGTTGGTAGCAGTATTGTTTTTTATGATTTATTTAATAGCAGCACAACTTTAGTGTTATTACTTGGTTTTAAGGGATACAGTTGTTAATCCACAGCGTATATCTTTCTTCAGCATGTTCCATTGTACAGTGGTTGGAGGGTTTCAGGTAGAGCAGTTGTCCGAGTTTTTGTTTGTGTATCGGTCTAGCGTATATGTATGTATGGATTTTGTGTAATGGTTTCCATTGGATTAAATGTATTCTCCTTTTAGCGAAAATTGCTGAAGTTAAGTGGGTTTTGATTCAGATGGATGTGGTGCATTTTAAAGAAGCAGTCAGAGTCAAGGCTCAGTTGTGTTGCAGGTACGTGCAGTTGTGGCAGCATGTGTCATTCATTTGTACAGGTACAGTAGTTGTAGCAGTTATTACAGCTCATGTATCCCTGGTACAGGTACAGTAGTTGTTGCAGCTAATGTATCAGTGTTGTAGCTCATGTATCCCTGGTACAGTAGTTGTTGTCGCAGCAGCAATTATACAGTAGTAGCATCATAATACCTGGTACAGGTACAGTAGTGTTGAGTTTGTCAGAGCAGCAGCTCATGTATCCCTGGTACAGTAGTTGTTGTTGCAGCAGCAGCTCATGTATCCCTGGTACAGTAGTTGTTGTTGCAGCAGCAGTTATTACAGTAGTAGCTCATGTATACCTGGTACAGGTACAGTAGTTGTTGCTGCAACAACAACTACTGTACCAGGGATACATGAGCTGCTGCTGCAACAACAACTACTGTACCTGTACCAGGTATACATGAGCTGTAATAACTGCTGCTGCTTCAACAACAACAACAACTGTACCCGGTAAACATGAGCTTCTAGCACGGTCTGCAACAACAACACTGTACCAGCAGTACATGAGCTGTGCCTCGGACTGCAACAACAACTACTGTACCTGTACCAGGTTATACATGAGCTACTACAGTAATATTTAAACATTCTGCTGTGCACAACAACTAACTGACCAGGGATACCTGATCTACAACCACAGTGATGCAATTAGCTGCAAACAACTACTGTACCTGATACCAGGTATACAAGGAGCGTAATAACTGCAACACTAAAATACTGTACCTGAAGCAAATTAGAATGACACTGCTGCACAACTGCACGTACCCTGCAACACAACAGAGTCTTGACTCGCTTGACTCTCTTGAAATGCCAGCATCCATCTGAATCAAAGACACACCACTTAACTACAGCAATTATCAAAAAGGAGAATAAGATATCTACCAAGTGTAAACTCATAACACAAAACCTACTACTATAGCCAGACCGATACAAAAGCTGAAACAACTGGAACGAAACAGCTTCCACCCTGAATACCCACCCAACTACACTTTACACTAGGAACAAGCAGAAGAAGAAATATACCCGCTGTGAAAATAACAACTGAATCCCTAAAACCAAGAAATAAAACAGAAGTTGCTGCTAATAAATAAAACCATAAAAACAACAAGCTACCAAACACTCTGCGCTTGAAGACTGACATGGCCTGCTGCTACTGTAGAAACTGCTGCAGACAACTAACTGTAACCTTACCAGGGATACTGACAACAACTGTAGATAACTGCTGCTCGCAACAACTACTACTGTACCAGGGATAGATGAGCTCATCTCTAGCAACAACAACAACTGGTAAGCCTGTACCAGGTGATAGCATGAGCTACTACCTGTAAAAACTGCTGCTGCGAAAACAACTACAGTACCATGGATACATGAGCTGCTGCTGCTACAACAACTAATGTACCAAGGATACATGAGCTGCTGCTGCAACAACAACTACTGTACCTGTACCAGGGATACATGAGCTGTAATAACTACTGCTGCAACAACAACTACTGTACCAGGGATACAGAGGCAGCGAGCTGAACAACAACGATACAGTACCAGGGTAAACCATGAAGCTGCTGCTGCAAAACAACTACTGTACCTGTACCAGGTATCCATGACTAATACTGTACATAACTGCTTGCTGCGACAACACTACTGTACCAGGGAATACATGAGCTACAAACACGATACATTAGCAGCAACAACTACTGTAACCTGTTAACCAGGGATCCATAGAGCTGAAATAACTCTACAACGTACTGTACCAGACAAATGAATGACCACATGCTTAGCCCAGACTGCCACGTACCTGCAACACAACTGAGATCGTTGACTCTTGACTCTGTCTTTAAAAAGCCCACATCCATCTGAATTCAAAACACGCACATAACTTCAGCAATTAATCCAAAAGGCGAAATAACATATCATCCAATGAAACTATTACACTAAACCTACTACTATAGCTAGACGTATACCACAACAACTGGACAAAGAAATGAGACAAACTGCTCCACCTGAGACCCTACAACCACTGTACACCTGAATAAGCTAACGAATAAATACCACTGTGAAAATAACAACTGTATCCCTAAAACCAAGAAAAAACACTGAAGTTGCTGCTAAAACATAAAACATAAAAAACAACAGCTACCATACACCTGCAGCTGAAGGTCTAGACTTAGGGGGGGGGCCCCCACCCCTGCTGCTACTGTAAGAAACTGCTCACAACTAACTTACCTGTACCAGGGATACATGAGCTACTACTGTTTATACTGCTGGCTCGCAACAACAACTACTTTACCAGGGATACATGAGCTGCTGCTGAACAACAACTACTGTACCAGTTACCAGGTATACAAGAGCTTACATACTGTAATAACGTCAGCTGCGAAACCACAACTGTAACCATTGATACATATCTGCTGCAGCAACAACAACTACTGTACAGGGATACATGAGCTGCTGCTGCAACAACAACTACTTGATAACCCTGTACCAGTTATACATAGCTACTACTGTAAAACTGCTGGTGCAACAACAACTACCTTGTACCAGGGATACAAGAGTCTGCTGCTAGCAACAACAACTACTGTACCAGGATACATGATCCGGCTGCTTGCAAACAACAACACTGGTACCTGTACAGGTAATACAAAGCTACTCTGTAATAACTGCTTGCTGCGACAACAACTACAGTACCAGGGTACATGAGCTACAACACTGATACATTAGCTGCAACAACTACAGTACCTGTACCAGGGATACATGAACTGTAATAACTGCTACAACTACTGGACCTGTCACAAATGAAATGACACATGCTGCCACAACGAGCTACGGTAGCTTGCAACACAAGCTTGGAGTCTTGACTCTTGAATCTTCTTAAAATTCCCACATGCCATCTGAATCAAACACACACCTTAGACATACAGGCGAAATAAAACCACAAAGTGAGAATAAAATTTCATCCAATGAAACCATTACACAAAACCTACTACTATAGGGACGAGACCGAAACAACAACAACAACTGGAACAAACTGCTCCAACCTGAAACCCTCCAACCACTGTACACAGTAACAATCGTGAAGAAGAAATACCGTTCGTGAAAAATAACAACTGTATCCCTAAAACCAAGAAATAACACTGAAGTTGCTGCTAATGAATAAAACATAAAAACAACAGCTACCTTATACACCTGTCAGCTGAAGTCTTACTTGGCCAGCATGCAAACTGTAGAAACTGCTGCAACAACTACTGAACCTGTACCACGGGATACAAGTATCAGACTACAGTATTAACTGCTGCTGTCAACAACAACAACTTACCAGGGATACATGAGCTGCTGCTGCAACAACAACTACTGTACCTGTACCAGTAACATTGAGCTACTACTGTAATAACTGCTGCTAAAACAACTACTGTACCATGGATACAAGAGCTTGCAGCTGCAAGCAACAACTACTGGTACCAGGGTACAGAGCTGCTGATGCAACAACAACTACTGTACCTGTACCATGTATACATGATCTACTACTGTAATAACTGCTGCTGCAACAACTACTACTACTGTACCAGTGAAACATGAGCTGCTGCTGCAACAACAACTACTGTACCAGGGATACATGAGCTGCTGCTGCAACAACAACTACTGTACTGTACCTGTATACATGAGTCTACTACTGTAATACCTGCTGCTGCGACAACAACTACTGTTACCATTGGATAACAGGACTACAACACTGAACCTTATCTGCAACTACTACTGTACCTGTACCAGGGATACATGAGCTGTAATAACTGCTACAACTACTGTACCTTACAAAAGAATTGACAACATAGCAGCCAAAACTGCACGTAACCTGCACCACAACAGAGTCTTGACTCTTGACTCTTCATAAAAAGCCCACATACAGATCTTAATCAAAAACACACACTTTAACAACAGGTCGACATTAGTGCCTCGGCGAAAAGAGAATAACATTCTATCCAATGAAACCATTACACAAAACCAACTACTAATCTAGACCGATACAACAACAACACTGTACAAACCTTCTCCACCTGTAAACCCTCCAACCACTGTACACTGGAACAAGCTGAAGAAGAAATACCGCTGTGGAAGTAACAACTGTGTATGCCCTAAAAACCACGAAATAACACTGAAGTTGCTGCTAATGAATAAAACAAAAAAACAACAGCTACCATACACCTGGCAGCAGAAGTCTGACCTTGGCCTTGCTGCTACTGTAATAACTGCTGCAACAACTACTGTACCTGTACCAGGGATCCATGAGCTACTACTGTAAAAACTGCTGCTGCACAACCACAACAGTACCAGGATACAGTGAGCCTGCTGCTGCAAACAACAACTTACGTACCTGTACCAGGATACAAGCTACAACTGTAATACTGCTGGCTCGAAAACAACTACTGTACCAGGGATACATGAGCTGCTGCTGACAACAACCAGACTACTGTACGCAGGGATACATGAGCTGGCTTCTGCAACAACAACTACAGAACACTGACCATGTTAAACAATGAGCTACTACTGATAATAACTGTGCTGCAACAACAACTAACTGTACCATGTGATACACATGAGCTGCTGCTGCAACAACAACTACTGTAAGAGATGGATACATGAGCTGCTGCTGCAACAACAAACAACTGTACCTTTGACCATGTAATCATGAGCGTACCTACTGTTAAAAACTGCTGTCTGCGACAACACTACACGTAAACCATGATAGCAGACAACAACACTGATCCATTAGCTGAAACAAAAACACCTGTACCAGGGATACATGAGCTGTAATAACTGCTACAACTACTGTACCTTTACAAAAGAATGACACATGCTGCACACTGCACGTACCTGCAACACAAGCTGAGACCATTGACTCCATGACTCTTCTTAATAAATGCCACATACATCTGAATCAAAACACCCACATAACTTCAGCAGAATGATTATGCACTGCGGGAAAAGGAAAAAAACATTCGAACCAAAGAAACCATTACACAAAACCTACAACTATAGGCAAGACCGATACAAACAACAACAACTGGACAACTGCTCCCACCGTGATACCCTCCAATCCACTGTACAATGGCACAAGCTGAAGAAGAACTCCCGCTGTGAAAATAACAACTGTATCCCTATAACCAAGAAATAACACTAAAGTAAGCTGCTACAAATTAAAAACATACAAACAAACAGCATACCATACACCTGCATTCTGAAGTCTGACTTGGCCTGCAGCAACTGTAGAAACTGCTGCCAACAACTACTGTTCTGAACCAGGGATAAATGAGCACTACTGTAAATAACTGCTGGCTTGCAACAACAACGACTGTACCAGGGAAACATTAGCTGCTGCTGCACCAACAACTACTGTAAACCTGTACAGGTATACATGAGCAACTACTGTAATAACTGCTGCTGCGAAAAAAACAACTGTCACAGGGATACATTAGCAGCTGCTGCAACAACAACTACTGTATTGGAGGGGGGTGTCCCAGGGATACATGAGCTGCTCTTGCAACAACAACTAATGTAACTGTACATTATACATGAGCTACTACTTAATAACTGCTGCTGCAACACAACTACAGTAACCAGGGATACATGAGCTGCTGCTGCAACAACAACTACTGTACCAGGGATACATGAGCTGCTGCTGCAACAACAACTACTGTACCTGTACCAGGTATACATGAGCTACTACTGTAATAACTGCTGCTGCGACAACAACTACTGTACCAGGGATACATGAGCTACAACACTGATACATTAGCTGCAACAACTACTGTACCTGTACCAGGGATACATGAGCTGTAATAACTGCTACAACTACTGTACCTGTACAAATGAATGACACATGCTGCCACAACTGCACGTACCTGCAACACAACTGAGTCTTGACTCTTGACTCTTCTTAAAATGCCCACATCCATCTGAATCAAAACACACACTTAACAGTCAGGCCATTCCTCAACCACCAAAGAGATATAACATTTCAACCAATGAAATCCAATACACAAAACCTACTACTATAACTAGACCGATACTACAACAACAACTGGACAAACTGCTCCACCTGAGACCCTACAACCACTGTACACCTGAATAAGCTAACGAATAAATACCACTGTGAAAATAACAACAGAATCCTAAAAACAAGAATAACACTAAAGTTGTCTAGTGCTAAATAAATAAAACAGTAAAAACAACAGCTACCATACACCTGCAGCTGAAGTTCTGACTTGGCCTTCTGCTACTTGAAGAAACTGCTGCCACACCTACTTTACCGGTACCAAGGTATACATGAGCTACAACTGGTAATAACTGCTGCAGCAACAACAACTACTGTACCAGGATACAAGAGCTGCTGCAGGGCAACAAAACTACTGTTACTGTACCAGGTATACTGAGCTACACTGTAAAACTGCTGCTGTCGAAAATAAAAAAAACAACTACTGTACCAGGGATACATGAGCTGCTGCTGCAACAACAACTACTGTACCAGGGATACATGAGCTGCTGCTGCAACAACAACTACTACTGTACCAGGGATACATGAGCTGCTACTGTAATAACTGCTGCTACAACAACTACTGTACCAAGGATACATGAGCTGTAATAACTGCTGCAACAACAACAACTGTACCAAGGATACATGAGCTGCTACTGCAACAACTAATACTACTGTACCTGTACCAGGGATACATGAGCTCTACTGAATAACTCTGCTGCAACAAAACTCTTGTCCAGGAATACATAGCATTTCTACGTAATAACTGCTGCTGCAACAACAACTACTGTACCAGGGATACATGAGCTGCTACTGTAATAACTGCTGCTGCAACAACAACAACTACTGTACCAGGGATACATGAGCTGTAATAACTACTGCTGCAACAACAACTACTGTACCTGTACCAGGGATACATGAGCTGCTAACTACTTAATACTTCTAAACAAACTTCTGACCAGGGGGACATGAGCTGCTCTGAAAAATT
>JAODAL010044480.1:0-32845 GCA_025379985.1 Phyllomedusa bahiana | reverse complement strand
TGTTGAAAACTATCAATTCCTAGTCCTACTGGGCAGTTGTAAATCCCTGGGACTGACCGAAGAACACTGTTGATTTTGTCGTCCTGCACTTTCACCAGACCGTATTTCACAGGTATTCGCTAGAAACATTTCAGGTTCTAATCCTAGTTGGCTGTAGTAAATTAGAGGGATTTAAGAATAGCTGTGATTTGCCGTTTTTTAATAAGAGACTGTCAAAAACTCTTCCATACTTTCTTAAATTTTTATCTTTCTGAACATGGAGCGAAATGCAGGTGGTAGGTGTCACGTTTCAAGACTTTATTTGAGTAAACATGGTACAAGAAGCCAAGATGGACAATTGAAACGAAAATGGGAAGGTGGAACTTTGGGACCGCGGAGGCAGGCTCCACCTACCGCGGCCAGGGAAGTAAGGCATAGGGTCACCGATCCAGAGGCTGTAGACGACGGGAAAGGCCAGGACCACCGTGGGACAGTAGAGACAACAGCGGAGGGACCACCAGGAGGGACTGCAGAGGACCACCGGACACCACTAGGAGGGACGGTTTAGGAACACGGAAACCTTCCAGGCGGCACGGCTCAGGAACACAGGGACCCTCCAGGCGGCACGGCTCAGGAACACAGGGACCCTCCAGGCGACACGGCTCAGGAACACAGGGAGCCTCCAGGCGGCACGGCTCAGGAGCACAAGGACCCTCCCAAGAACGCAGCAAGGACAAGATGCAAGCAGGTTGAGGCAGGGAAGCGGGCCTTGGCCCTGCAACACCAATACTAAGGCCCAGACTGTTGGTAGGAGGTGTCTTTTATAGGAGTCAGCAGATGAGGAAGTGCTGCACCTGGCCCAGCCCAGTTGGAGGTGTTAACTGTTGCAGCACTGAACAGAATTAGCAAATTGAAACCGCCAGGATCAAACACACAGTTGCATGCAGGCAGGAGGCAGAGGAATTTGCAGATCTTGACAGTAAGCGAGCAAAGAGGGGTGTAGGACATGGTGGTAGAAGTATGAGAGAAGGTGCTCCTTCCAGTGCTGGCGACAACACGCATGCCAGCGGATCGTCGGTTGCAGGACCGTCAGGCCTGTCATCGCTGGGTCAGGGCTCTGTGAATCTCAATAAGGAACAGCGTCGCCAATCTGTTCTTCAGTGGTTAATACAACCTGCATCCAGCAGTCTTACCTCCTCGTCCTCCCAGTCACGGCCACAAATCTGTGGGTCAGACATGTTTAATGGTCATACTGCGGTACAGGACAGATATAGTTAATGTCCAGTTCAACTAAAATGGTGGTTCAAAGACTCCTTTTCCTGGCACTTTTTAAATCTGGGGGTAATTTTGGGTCATTGGGCCAGGGGGTTACATGCCGACGGTTTGAAAGGCTCTTTTGCATTTTATTGCAGGGGGGCCCAGGACAGGCATAGTCAATGTCCAGTTCAACTAAAATGGTGGTTGAAAGACTCCTTTTTCCGGCACTTTTTAATCTGTGGGTCAGACAGGTTTAATGGTCATACTGCGGTCCAGGACAGGCATAGTCAATGTCCAGTTCAACTAAAATGGTGGTTGAAAGACTCCTTTTTCCGGCACTTTTTAATCTGTGGGTCAGACAGGTTTAATGGTCATACTGTGGTACAGAACAGGTATAGTCAATGTCCAGTTCAACTAAAATGGTGGTTCAAGGACTCCTTTTTCCGGCACTTTTTAATCTGTGGGTCATGCAGGTTTTATGGTCATGCTGCGGTCCAGGACAGATATAGTCAATGTCCAGTTCAACTAAAATGGTGGTTAAAAGACTCCTTTTTCCGGCACTTTTTTAATCTGGGGGTCAGATAGGTTTAAGGGTCATGCTGCGTTCCAGGACAGGGATAGTCAATGTCCAGTTAAAGTAAAATGATGGTTCAAATAATACTGCCTTCTGGCACTTTTTAATTTGTGGGTCATGCAGGTTTAAGGGTCATGCTGTGGTACAAGAAAGGGATAGTGAATGGTCTGTGATTTTTTTTCTGTGGCTTTTATAACCTAAGTGTGTTGCCTAAGATGTAGCACGTATCCATTTGACTGTTGTGGATGTTAATTCCAGCTTCTCCAGCCCTGTTTGGGTGTAAGAATGAAGGTGTTGTTGCTCTCCCATAGACTTAAATGGTCATCAGCGATAATCTATTATCGACTATCGGAAATCGTCTTGATAATTGCCGATATCGACTATCGACCCAATGACGATAGTCAACGTAATCGCTCATCACTTCCCAGGAAGAATTGCAGCTCTGCCTTAAGAAGATTGAAATAGATAAATCACTAGGTCCTGGTGGTATACACCCCCGTGTCTTAAAGGGAACCTGTCACATAGTTTTTGCCCCCCTGGCGGAGGGCAGCACAAGCTAGTGTCAGACCTGCTGTTTCCAGCGCTGTGTCCCTTATTCTGTAAGATGCGGTAGTGTTGGAGCATTTACCCCTCAAATCTTATTCATGCGCAGGTGTTCGCCCCACCCACCAAAGGCTAGCCCCGCCCACTGACAGTTATTCACATGTTTTTACCTATTCAAAGTAATAGGTTTGTCAGTTGAGGTGGGCGGGGCTAGCCTCAGGTGGGCGGGGCTAGCCTCCGATTGGTCGGGTTTGAAAAAAACTGACTCTCTGAAGGACTCTTCGAATGACTCTTCTGGCTGAAAACTGCAGATTTGAGCATTAAATACACGAAAACTACAGCATCTTACAGAATAAGGGACACAGCACTGGAAACAGCAGGTCTGACACTAACTTGTGCTGTCCTCAGCAAGGGGGGCAAAAACTATGTGACAGGTTCTCTTTAAGGGAATTAAGTAATGTGATAGACCGGACCCTGTTTTAAATATTTATGGACTGTGTAATAACGGGGTATGTCCCAAAGGATTGGCACATAGCAATGTGGTGCCAAGATTCAAAAAGGGATCAATAAGTGATCCTGGAAACTATAGACCGGTAAGTTTAACCTCTGTAGTAGGTAGATTGTATGAAGGTTTCTATGAGATGCTATCCTGGATTATCTCACTGAAAATAAATGTATAACACCGTTCTAGCATGGGTTTATGAAAGATTAGTCCTGTCAAACTAATCTCATCAGCTTCTATGAGGAGGTTAGTTCTAGAATGGATTGGGGCGAGGCATTGGATGTCATATGTCTGGATTTTTTTAAAGCATTTAATATTGTGCCACATAAAAGGCCTGTAAGCAAAATGAGAATACTTGGACTGGGGGAAAAAGTTTGCAAATAGGTAGGTTATTGGCCCAGTGATAGAAAACAAGGGGTGGTGATTAATGGTACATACTCGGATATGGTCCCTGTTACTAGTGGGATACAAAAATGGTCAGTATTTGGCCCTATTCTCTTTAATATGGAAGAATTGCATAGTAGAATATAAATCTAAGCTGTGTAAAGTAATTAACACAATAGAGGATAATATACTATTACAAAGGGATCTGGATAATTTAGAGGACTGGGCAAGACATGGCAGAAGAGGTTTAACACGGATAAATGCACGGTTATGCACATGGGAAGGAAAAATCCATTCCATGATTACATGTTAAACAGAAAAACCCTGGGTAAAAGGGACATGGGAATTTGGGAATTTTAGTGCACAGTTCAATTAATAGTAGCAGCCAGTGTCAGGCAAATGCGGTCAAAGAAAATAAGATCATGGGGTGTATTGAAAGGGGCATAGATGTGCAGAATGAGAACATTATTATTCCATTATACAAATCACTGGTCAGACCACACATGGAATATTGTGTATAGTTTTTGGCACAAGAAAGACATTGTAGAGCTTAAACAGGTTAAAAGATGAGCAACGGAACAATAAAAGGACTGGGTGAACTGCAATACCCAGAAAGATTAGCAAAATGAGAGTTATGTAGTTTAAAGAAAAAATGGCTTCAGGGTCATCTAATAAAATGTATACATATATCAGGGGTCAATATAGGGATCTCTCCCATGATCTGTTTATACCCAAGACTGTATCCAGAACAAGGGCGCATCCTCTATGTCTAACGGAAGGAAGGTTTCTACATTGACATAGAAAGGGATATTTTATTATAAGAGCAGTGAGACTCTGGAACTCTCTGCCAGAGGAAGGTGTTATGGTGCAATCACTAACAGAGTTCAAAACGGGTCTGGATGCATTTCTAGAGTATAATAATATAACAAGGTATAGTGACTAGGAATCTGAAATTTATTCTGATAGCCAGTTTGTCATCAGGAAGAATTTTTTCTTCCCTAAAATGATAAACAATTGGCTTCTACCTCATGGGGGTTTTTAGCCTTCCTTTGGATTAACACCGTAGAACAGTATGTTGAACTAAATGGATGTCTGCTTTTTCAACCTTACAAACTACGTAACTAGGTCCCCTTTTACAAGGTCACTTTCTGCAGCTTGTCTGCCACTGCCTCTTAGTGTAGAAGACTCCTCATTTGAACCACCAATAACCGCACGACAGGCTCTGGTAGCGTGATACCGAACACAGGAAAGAACAGAGTAACAGGAAGTCACTTTAACACATATGGCGATATGTATGAAATTTGGCGTTAACACACCAAATTTCATGCGCCTAACATTAGTGTAGAATGTGCATGATTTATGAACCCGCCATACAGCGGGTCATAAATCAGGCGCATTCTAGCGCTCAGACGACAGTTCAAGATCAGGTATACCACTTTCAAAGTGGTATACCTATTCCAACTGTAATGTGCCCAGAAATGCCGCAGGCGCTACGTAATGTGCCCCAGAGTGGTGTGCGGGAGATTTAGAAATGAACGGGGCTGCGCCTAATATCAGGCTGTAAAGACACCAGATATCTGGCTCAGTCCCATTGATTTTGCAAAAAATAGTTTACTTAGCCTTTTACCAGTCAGCCGCAACCTGCACCTGGAGTTCCTCAATCTCTATTCACATCCAACAAATATCAAGGTATCGCAGGTATAAAGTATTTTAAAGCTTTTCTTTCTTACAAAGAAAACAGCAACAAAGTGCACTGGCATATAAAGCAAATACATTATAGCATTTATAGTTTATGGTGACTTAGCCCCGTTCATACATGTCACCCATAATCTCTGTACTACACCAAGTTCCTGGTAGAAGAAACAGTAACAGAGGGCAGTGGGGGCACAATGATGTGGCAATGTACTAGATAGGGAGTCCAGTGGAGCTGTACTATGGGGAGACTGCATTCAAATGTTATGCTTTGCATGACCACCCCATTTAGTTAGGAACCCAAACTGACAGTATAAAAAGCATAGTAAGTTTCATGTAACTCTATGATTCCAGTTTTTAAGAGGCTACAGTTTTTTGTCTGATAACATCATTTCTTTTCCATGCAGTTTTTGTAGCATTTTTTTCAAAAAAAGTGTGTGCAGGTATATGCATTTTATATGCATTTTTTTGCTACTGCGTTTCACCCATGACAAATCATGCGATGCATCACATAATTTGCAATGTGGGAAAAAGCAATGGAGATCTGCAGGGAGAAAAATGCCACAAAATGCCTCAAATATGCTACATTTTAAATAAATTGCAATTGCGGCGTATGTTGATCAATCTATAGAGATCACAATGATTTTTTGGATGATAGAAATGGATGAATGAACTGGGAAAATTAAAAATATTAAAGAACAGAACCAAAGTTTCTTCCTTTTTCTCAGTTCAGAAAACAACTGACTGCCATAATGGGTTTGTCCTCATCTATCTCAATAGATTGTAAGAAAAACTAGAGTCAAAAAGAGTTCTTCTGCTATTTTTTATCCATCAAAGGTGTACGATAAGGTTATGTTCACACGGCTTATTCACGCCGTAATTGCGGGATGGATTTTGCCCGCAATTACGGCATGTGCTTGATAGCGGGGGCGAGGAGGGGTGGCGAGCTCACCGGCCCCATAAACGTGCATTATTCTCGGCGTGTATCCTGCCGTGATAATTGACATGTCACTTTCTCCCCGCTCGCTGTATTTTGCGAGCGGGGAGAGGAGATGGAATCCATAGTTCTCTATGAGAACTGTGGATTACCGTAATGATTGGGACGGATTTCAGCCGTATTTCGCGCACTACGGTGCGAATTACGGACTGAAATCTGTCCCAAAATAAGCTGTGTGAACATAGCCTAAGGTGCAGCGTTTTGTTAACTGTGCATTGTACACCTTTAATTACTTATGAAAAAAAGAAAAACTCTTTTTGGAGATTCTACCACCATTTCATTTTGGGAGTGATTGCACTGTTGATTTTATAAATAATGAATGTGGAACTTTTTTGTTTCTGTTTTGACTAATCTGCCAAAAAAAAAATGTTCTGGTACCAAAGAAACAAACATAAGTACAGAAATCAAATTTTTAATCAACCCCATATGGAATCTCTATGGATAATTCTGAACCTAATAGAGAGGGGAGTTCCCTTATAAGACATCATACTTTAGTCAGAGTAAAGATTAGCTATAAAGAGCATATATTGCTCTATGGGACTTGGAACATACTGTATATGCTTTTCACATGCAGTCTGTTGCCTTTATTAAAAATGTGTACTACTTTATTTTTACTAAGGTGGCTTCACATATGAATTAAACATTTGCAGCCAGCTTTTTCTATAAATAACTGTAGATGGATGAGTGATTTGCTTATTGTTAGTGACCCTTTAAACTTAGAAAAGGGGAGTTAACAATCCCTAATAGGATGGATCGCTTGCAATTATGACTCCATAATTATGGCCATATTAAGAATGAAGTAATCAACAGTAAATAGAACTTAAAGTTGCAACGTAATGTTTATTGTGTCTCTGTTGTTTCTATAATTTTAGTCTAATTAGTCATAGTCTACATACAGGTAAATACAATGTACCAAGGCATTACTATGCATCTCCCCAGAAGTAAATAATTGTTACACCACATTGCTAGGACATTATCATTGCAATGTTGTAACCGCAATGACAAATACCATCATGAAACCATCATTAGTCTTGTTTATGGTTCCACAAGGCGCTGTCACTATTAATATCATTGTGTATCTACATGAATACAAATATACAGCATACTGCCAAAGTAACTCATCAGTTGTGTAATTGTTCAGTGTTTAAGTTTCTGTTTTTAATGTGGTTATCCTTCTTCAAATAGTTCACAGACTAGCCTTTGGGTTGGAACAATCTGCCATCCTGCAAAATTCTGATTTCCTTCTACTCAATAGTGTAAATGCAATACATATGGCTTATAGTTCAGCAACACACACGATAAAAAGTAAATTATTTGTCTGTATACTAGTACATGAAGGGGCCATTCACATGGTGTTTTGGACCCGTTTTTGGGGTCTGTGTTGATTCAAAAATCGCATCCAAAAGCACTTGTCGGACCTAAAGGATCCAAAAACGGATCCAACACAATCCAACATGCACTACGTTTTTTAGATGTTTTGGGTGCAGCAGGATCGCACCATGTACTTTTAAATAGAGTGCCTGCTGCGTCTTTCAGACCAAGAATTGACATGTTAATTCTTAGAACGGATCTGAAAGACACAGTGAGACACCCATCGCTCACACGAAAAAATGCCGATGCGAGTTTCATTTTTAAAACAATGTAAATCAATGCTATTTATTAGATATGTTTTGGTCTGTTTAGGACCCAAAACAATGGATGCAAACCGTACTAAAAACATAGTTCACAGGGGATCAACACGCTGTTGAACAGCCGAATAACAAAGAAAAATCTTAGCTTCTGGGCAGGGTATCCTTGAATACTGCCTTATCCTTTAGAGGTTATTAATTTAGTTCCTGACCAAATCAAGCAACTGCTGTAGCCTCTGACCTAGTTAAGCGAATTATTTTAAGGTTATTGGTGTATGTTCCAGATGAGTCAAGGTCAACAACTGTGCTGCCGATAGCAATTTAGTATTGTTGACTTGAACAAGTTAATCTGCTAAAAAATGCACTCTTCTCATATAGGGCTTCATCTGACTTTTTGGGTCTTGTTTAAGAGCAGCATTGTATAAGTACAGGTGTAATCTTATCCTATCTCATATCACTCCAAATGGCACAAAGAAATATTGTGTAATTTAGTTAGTTAACTTCATAGTTATAAATCTGGTGTATTAGTAAGGGTAACACAGCCTTCAACCCTCTCCATCCCTCTCTGCCCCTCTTATAGGTAAAGTGGGTAAAAAAAAGTCCAGAAAATAAGTATTTGATCACCTACTAACCAGCAAGAATTCGGCTTTTAAGACATTTTGTTTTTTTTTCAAAACCCTCTAAGTTACCAATTTACACCACAAAAGCAGGGGATTTTTACCCACTTTTGCATACAAATTTTTCCAGATCTTTTAGGGTTTTAGGGGGGGTTCGCGAGCTACAGTGAGTTTCAGCTTCCTCCGAAGATGGACAGGGTGGTATAGGCATGCATAAAATTTTTAGCCCCAAATTCTTTAAACCTCTTTTTAAAATTTAAAGGGACAGTAAAATCTTTTTTGATTTTGTGCAAAGGGGATGCCGTCTCTTTTTTGTTTACACTTAAAAATTTTTTGTCCTCTTGATTAGCTTTAAACATGTAGGAAAAGGTAAATAGACATTCTTACTAAATATATTTATGATCTGATTTTGCTTTATTTCAAAGTTTTCTATCCTGCTTGCTTACAAATAGGTTATTGACCATCTCTGTGCAATAGTAGCGGTAGTTTGGCATGTAACGTCACTCCCTGCTTTGACTTATCAGAAAGAAGGGACTGGGAGGACTGACTTAATTCTCATGGCATGATTCTGCAAAATTCTTTCCCTCAAGGGACAGAATCCTATCAGCGTTCCTCACCAGCTGACTATCACTAACAATGACCCCATTTTTGGCCGGTGCCAAATCTTTGGGATAGTATTAGAAAGGTGCAAATGTCGTGGCCTAATATTTTGGCCAAAGCACACAGTCCCTTACTGATTCTGACTAGGGCCCAATATACAGAGGAGGACTATCGATCCTCTCAGTCACCACTCTGAGCTTTTGCTACTGTCCTGATGCTGTTATAAGTAGTTTCTATGTCAGTTTAGAGTGTACCCAAAATCAGGCCAGTGGCACAATTATGTTGCCACCAGGGCTGTGGAGTCAGTAAGCCAAAGCTCCCACTCAGACTCTTCAATTTCCCTAACTCCGACTCCCACTCCCTCTTACATGGCGCATGTTTAAGTGATAACTTTACTGTAGTAAAATGGTAACATCAGGCTATTTATCACCTTATGATACAGTAATCAAGCTATTTATCTAGAACATTTATTGGCACGGCCGTTCCTTGGGACGGGCAAGGCAGGCCGAGGCTCCACTCACCTGAGGGGGGCACCACAGCCACTCGCTCCGCCCGCCCGCAGATTAGCCCTTGACTCTGCACGGCCGTTGTAACATGGCCGCACAGAGTCAGTCAGCAGCTGCACACACGTTGTGCAGCTGCTGCAACAGGGAAGGAGTCAGGACGGATCAGTGTCGCAGGGGTGCACAGCTTTCACCACGCCACCTGCGACGCTGGGATCTCAGCCTGTGTGCGGCCCAGGAGATTCCTGGGAGTTGTGTGACGGCATAAGCGGCGTAATGATGTCACGCCGCTGACACTGCTCAGCAGCTCCCAGACCTGGACGCGTGGACAGTGGTGAGGTGACTACTTTTTTTATTTTATTATCATTAGCTGCTATCTGGCTATAGGGGCAACTACCTGGCTATGGGGGCATCTACCTGGCTGTTAGGGGGCATCTATGTGGCTGTAAGGGGACATCTACCTGGCTATGGGGGCATCTCCCTGGCTGTAAGGGGGCATCTGCCTGGATGTAAGGTGACATCTACCTGGCTAAAGGGGCATCTACCTGGCTGTAAGGGGCACTACCGGACTATAGGGGCATCTACCTGGCTATAAGGGACTATTACCTTGCTACAGGGGCTACTACTTGGCTATAGGGGGCTACTACCTGGCTATAGGGGGCTACTACCTGGCTATGGGGGGCTACTACATAGCTACAGGGGCTACTACATGGCTACAAGGGCTACTGTCTATCTACAGGGGGCTATTACATGACTACCATATGAGGTGCTATAGATGGGGAGTTTGTATAGAGATAAGAATTGGTAGAGAAGTGCTGATAAAGTGAGGTCTAAGATGTTTGTTTTGTAAATTTTACAGTGAAGAGTCGAGGCCGGGAGAAGACGTTATGATGGTCTGGGACAAATGGAGAAGAAGAGACAGACAGACAGACAACAACTCTTCAGCGACGTCTCCTGTAAGTGCCTGGATGTAACTTTGCTGTAATCAATTATTTGTCTGCAGAGCCTGTTTACAATTGGTATCTGCTGTATGATGGTAATATTAATTGTAGTATAATGGTCTGTATTCCGTAATGATATGTTGTATTATTCAGTCACTATGTGGTGGTGATATGTGGTCTTAGTAGGACATTGGTACTATTAGCCTGGGGATCCTGGTTTTGTGTAACAATGTTATTTGGTAACTGTATGACTATTATTTAGTAATTTTATACATAGCACATTGTGTTAAAGCTTTTTGTATTTTTTAAATTTGGTTGTCGGTGTCGCATCGTGGTGCATTATGTTACGGGGGGGGGGGTGAGGGCGAAATTTCTTCACCTCGCCCTGGGTGCAATTTAGCCTAGGAACTGCCCTGTCTATTGGATACAACTTTAGAACACAAAAAGCTTTAATAAATTGTAAATATGCAAAACTCTGCAGTAAGTGGGGAAAAAAAACAGTTTTCAACAACAACATACTGAATAACATTTGATGAGTGAGTCTATGAATTTGTTTTGAGAAAGTTTCACTTCCATCAGATCTTTCTTCAAAGATGACCTAAAATCTGATATCATGATTTCCAGGCTAGAGAATGGCCTCTCTACATTAACTTGGGTTGGTGGCAAAGCGGTGACCACATGGGCAACATCTCTAACAATTCCAAGGTGTAAAGGAATTGCCTCATGCACAGTCAGTTTTGATGAACAGTTGAACTTTTCTACTTCTATGAGAGCAAGTGGAAAATGTTGCTGAAATCTGTTTGCTATAGATGTGGAATCTTTTCCCCTGGTGCAACACTTTGCCTGCTCCATGTCATCCAAATACTTTTCAAAATTAAACTCCTCATCTGATGAGGCTGAAGATATGGTAGCAGTAGCACTGGCAAGACCCAATTAATTTTGCTCTTGGCATTGCATTGAAATAACTGTAGCAATGTTTTATATATTTTCATAAGGACTCTAACTCCTCCAAAATGGACGACTCCAACTCCACACCTCTGACCCCACAGCCCTGGTTACCACAACACCGCTGGCTTGAATTTTCAATCAGCAGAGCTTGCACTGGAGCACTGGAGAATAATCTGTAATTACCAGACAGCTCAATGATGGGGGAGGGGGAGAGATGAGTGAAAGCCTTTTAGTGCATTTCACTAGCCATTAAACACTTATATTTTTTTATTAACTGAATGCATGTAAACAATTGTCCTGAAGAGATTTATTGTATCCTTCCTGGTGGTAGTTTACTGTATAATTTTGCATCAATGTGTTTTAGGTATAAAACTGGTTATTTAAAGCAATGATGTATCTCTTAATCCCAAGAAGCCTGAAAGTCCTCTATAAAATTACATATAATACATCTGCTTGCTGTAGCAAGAACCTCTATCACTGGTTAGTAGCCTTTAATCTATCTTTAACAAAGCCGCCCACTGACAGAATGCCAGATGCCAACAGTTTGTAACTAATTTGATTTCCACAGACCTTCCACTGGAATCAAGCTTCAGAAAAACACATTAAGAAGATTCAAAGACATACATATTCTAGTACATTTGATTTTTATGATAAAAGAGGCTTAAAATGTAAATCAATATTATAAAAAAAAGTATTTCTTTAGTAGTCTGTTAGGTCTCAGTGAACACCATTATTTTCATTCACTATTTGCTTGAATAATTTAGGCACGAGAGCTAAATTATACATAAAGTGTACAGTTAGAGGAAAAAGTTCATGCACAGCCTCAGGCTATAGCCATCCCCTAATGATGTCTATAGTCAGTGGAAAAGAACTCGTTAGACTGAGAGTAATTTCTCAAAGCTTACATGTTTTCTTAAAGCAGTAATGTGCATATATAGGAAATATCTTAGACATGAGATGTATAGATGTAGGTAGATGTATAGATAGATGAAGAGATGCAGTATTGCATTGTCTGGTACATAAATTTTACATTTGATTTTCCTAATTCCACTTTAAAATGTATTCAACCACTAGGTATATATAAAAGCTATGAAATCATATATTAACATTTAATACATTTTTAATTCAAATAAAACCATTATTAGTTCATTTGGAGATTGTTGTGTGCACCAATTAATGCCATAAGTATTCCCACCTAGAGGCATGGAATTATAATGTTTGTTGGAAAATACTAAACAGTTATGTATGGGACTGCCCACAGGGTTCTTCCATACTGTAATGCTGTATCCTTAAAGGAGTTGTCTCACTACAAGCTTTCAGCCTACTTCAAAAATCCTATGCTGCCAGACACACTGAATTCAGGGGTGTGCTTCTTGTCTGCCTCTTCTCCTCCCCTTTACCCCCTCCCCTCAGCACACAGAAAGCTCTCCTCCTCTGACTGCAGTAACTTCTATACAGCAGGGGGAGGGCGAGGGGGTTTGCTGCCAGGGTTAACCCTGTGTGTGCCTGCCTAGATATAAATCTCCAGGGACATCTCCAGCAACAACAAACAAACCCTGTCAGAACAGACACAGGGCAGCTGTGAAGTGAGTTACTATAATCAAGATTTGTCACTAATACATCAGAGCAGGGAGGGTTATGAAGCATTCACATTACCTCCTGATCTGTTCTATTAGTATAGTCAGAGCTCCACAGACACATCATGATTATAGTAACACACTTCACTGCTATCACATCTACTGACCACAGATCAGCCTCATCTTTGCTCTCCTCAATCTGTGTAGAGAGCAGGAGGGAGCAGGCACACACAGGGTTAATCCAACTTCACAGACACAGAAGCCAGAGCCCTCCCCCTCCCTTCCCTACAGAAGCATACTTTGCTGGAGGGGCTCTGTGCTCCAACCTGTATTCAGAAACAGATGAGTCATCAGCACTGACAGCCAGTGAGATAAAGATCAACAGATCAGCTGCTATAGTGATTTCAGGAGCTGATGCACTCCTACTACCAGGGATAACTCAAAATCAGTAGGACATTTGTAATGAACATATATTGCACAGCTGCTTGTTTTTAAAAGATCTTTTAATTAAAACCCAATCATTGTAGCGAGACAACCCCTTTAACTGTTCTCTGAATTTCTCAACATTCAGTGTTTGAAACCACAAAAGAATTGAACTGCATTTTTCCCGAGAGAATCCAAGTTTGCCACTCTAAAGCAATTCATTATAATAATAATTATTATTATTATTATTATTATTATTATTATTTCCTTGACTAAAGCATTTGGTGGGAATCTACTTCAAACCTTGTTCTCAAGAATGCCCCAGACAGGCTCAATAATATTTTAATATGGTGACTGAGCTACCTAGGGTAGATGCTTAATTTCATTTTCATTCTCTTCTAACCAAAATCCAATGCCTAGAGCAATGTCGATAGGAGCATTGTCATGGAAGATTTTGTCCCCATCTAGAAACAAGGTCTGTATCAGACAGAGTTGGTCTTTTAGAATATCCAAGTACTCCTGATTTGCTATCTCACCTTCAAAGATTACAATCAGACATAAAAAGTACCATGGTATTGTCCCTCACCCTCAACAAAACAGAAAACCCCAGCCATAGTGAAACTGCACTCATCAGACCATATCATATTTGTCCATGCCTCCAGTATTTTTTTTTTTTAGTACATGCTTGATACTAATGCCCTTATACTAACATGTTCTTCTGTCCCTCACATCAAGCTTTAGCTTTTGTTATTGGAATTATACAGAGACCCACTAGTACCAGAGAAAACTGTAAAATAATTAAATTAGTTCCTCAGTCTTAAATTAATGTGTTTGCAACAGACGCAAGAGGAATTTATTAATTACTGATTGTGGTTGTTACTGATTATGTTTATGCTATGAGTAAGGGGAGTTGCATTTTGTTTCCCCGAAACGCGTCAGCCTAATTGTCATCTGCTTCTGCTGCTTGTCTACATATTTTTGATTTTAAGGAGGTTTCAATAAATTTGAATTTTTAAATATATCATCTGGGAACTGCTGGATCATCTTTCCACTTTGATGTTACTGATTATGTTTATCTGAAATATTTAGCCCACCTATTCTCCTATTGGTTGATTTTGTTTCTCCGGTTTCTGATTACTGATGGTACACATTTGTTTATATATGTTTGGTGACTGGGATGATTGCTGTAACATTCCAGAACATTCTAGAACCATTAAAAAGTCCCCCAGATTCTTTAGCCACCCCTGACAATAAACAACCTGTTGTCTTAGTACAGGCAGTCCCGGGTTACGAACGGGATAGGGACTGAAGGTTTGTTCTTAAGTTAAATTTGTATGTAAGTCAGACAATAAATATTTATTAAGTGTAAGTCGAGTACATAAGTTTTTTTTTTAGTTTTGGATTGTATAGGGATGGGTTTTTACATTTCTTTTGCTGTCTGTGCCCTTGTTCAGAAGATTTCACCTAATTTTCACCTCATGTGCTGCTGTGGCATGCTGAAACTTGTCGTTCCACAGCTACTATCTGCTGTGGAACATGGAATTACAAGTGCCAACATACCCCATAAGTCTCTGTTTGTAACTAGGGGACAGATGTAAGTCGGAACGGTGTAAGTCGGGGACTGCCTGTATTCAAATAATCAAAACAATGATTACATAAGTTATTTTTCTAGTTTTAATTAAATACTTTAGCCCCTTCTTTAAATTGGATGTACCCATATGTCCTAGCGGGAAGTGACTTCTCACAAATAGACTTATGCCTACGTCCTGAACATCGTGCCGGCTCTCAAGCGGGGCCCGCACGATCGCATCATGGGACCAGCTGTATATTACAGCTGGCCCCATGCTGCATTGCCCGCAGCGATTACCCACTTAGCTTCGATGATCAATCACAATTACGGCAGCTACGGGAAAGACAGAGGAAGGGAGGCTCCAATGGGCTTCCCCGACAGCCCAGATGCCTAACAAAGTTCTGTGATGTTACAATCCCTGTGGGCATGTGTGAGCAAAGTGATTGACAGTTTCCATGAAGAGTTTTGCCTATTGTACTGCCTCCATTGTAACAGTGATCTTAAGGTCACCGATACAAGTCCCATATGGGGAAACATAATTTTTTTTTAAAAAAAAGTGCAAAAAAAGTTAAAAAAAAAAGTAAAACATAAATGCAAAAATTAAAATAAAAACAATTACACCACCCTTTTTCCCTTACCAGATGTCAATCGCCCCAAAAAAGATAAAAAATAAATAAAGTATGCATATTTGGTATTTCTACGTGCATAACGATCTGCCCTATAAATCTGTCATGTTTTTTAACCCTAAAAAAAAGCAAAAAAAAACCTTTCACGGAGTTGCGAGTGTCCTTCATACCATAGCACATAAAATGGAATAAAAAGCAATCAAAAACTCATATATATGCAAAAGTGGTACCAATAAAAATGTCAGTTTATACCACAAAAAAAGCCCTTACACAGATCTGTATACAGAAAAATAAAAAAAACGAATGACTATCAAAAGATAGCGATGCATAAATTGTTTTACCCAATAAAAAAAACTTTTTTTAAAACACTTCAACATAAAAAAATACATAAATTGGGTATAGCAGTAATAGTATCGACTGACTGAGTAAAACCAACTTGTCATATATACTGCACGGTGAATAAAAATAAAAGACACTACTAGCATTACATTATTTTCTTCACTCTGCCTTCCATAAAATGGATTCAAAAGTGATCAAAAAGATTGTCCCTCACAAACATGATACCAATAAAAACGCCAATTCATCCCAAAAAACAAGTCACTGCAGAGCTACGTACACAGAAAAAAAGTTTGGGCCTTTAGACTATGGTGATGCAAAAACGTGTGTTCTCTTTTGAATAAAAGTGTTTTTATTGTGTAAAAGCAGTAAAACATAATAAAAAATTTATAACGCAAGATGACTGCTGTGAAAAATAAAATACACTGCCAGGATGCTGTATTTTGTTTAAAACACACAAACCTCACAAAGACCTTGATAAAAAGCAATTGAAGTGTCATATGAACCCCATAATAGTATCAATAAAACTGACAAAGCGTCCCGCAAAAAAAGCCCTTAATTAACTCCTTATATAGAAAAATAAAAAAGTGGACTATGAGACTATGACAACATAAAAACACAATTTTTTACAAATGCATTTCTATTGTGTAAAAGTAATAAAACATTAAAAAAGCTATATAACATTATATTTGTTGCAAGTTCCCCAAACCCCGCAATAGTAAAGTTATCGTGTCATCAATACTGCTGAGAGAGCGCTGTAAAAATGAAACCCAAAAAACATTGGTGGAGCTGAATTTAATTCCCCCCATTTTCATGGCCCAATGCTAAAAAAACTATAAAACACTTGTGCACCCAAAATGCACAATATCCCTCTAGATGAGATCTCTGAGGGGTGGTGAATCCAAAATGGGGCGACTTCTGGAAGGTTTCACATGTTCTGGTACTTTGGGGGCTTTGTAAATACGACATGGCACCAACCAAGATCTGAATTCTAAAAGCCAAATAGCGCTCCCTCACTTTTACGCCCTGCCTTGTACCCAAACAGCAGTTTGCATCCACACATAGGGTTTTGCAAAATGTTCTTTTCTTACAGGATTCCTTGTAAAAATAAACATTTTCAGCTAAAGTTGTTGGATAAAAAATAAAAAATATTTTTTAATTTTCATAACCTAACACTAGAAAAATTTGTTAAAGACATGTGGGGTCGATATACTCATGATACCCTTATTCTTTAAGGCGTGTAGTTTTCAATATGGGGTCTTTTTTTGGGATGTTTATTAAGTTTTAGCACATTGTGGTTTCCACAAATTTGTAATGATGCCTAAAGAAATGAGACCAAAAAGTCCAGTACGTTTTTCTCCAATTTTGATGCATGTGCTTGAGCCAAATAGCGTTCTAGTGCTACATATAGAACATCTCTAAAAAAAAAAACCCCGTAAGAAATTAGGGAATGCAGAATGCTGTTGCATTTCCCTGGTCACAGCTACCATGTTCCAATTAATAATGGAAAAAAATTAAAATCTGCAGAAAAAGTGAAATTTTGAAATTTCACCAACACTTTGCTTTAATTTCTGTGAAAAAACCTTGTGGGTTAATAAACTTCCTAAATGCTGTTTTGAATACGTTACGGGGTCTCATTTCTTAGATGGAATAATTTATGGGGTTAGCAATCATACAGACCCCTCAAAACTGGACTGGTCCCTAATAAAATGAAAATGTGAAAAATTATTACTAACTTTCTAAGCCAAAATCACAGAAAAATGGGACATGAATTACCAAAAAATCACAGAGCTACACATACAGCTTCAAAGGCTGACGGATACACGAATCCCAGCAGCAGGTGACTCTGGCCCTTTTTGCTGACATGGGAAAAGATAGCAGGTGCCTTTATTATTGAGCAAATGCTCTAGGTACTAGTTTCACACCAGCATGCAAAAAAAGCCACAGTAAGAAAACATGGGGAACTGCTTTAAAAATAGAGAGCAAGACAATCACCAATGAGAATTGCAATAAGGATCAAGCGTACAAGAGGGTAAACGGCCATCTTGTACAGTTTATACCAATGCTGGGTTTCAGCTTAAATCTCCCACAAAAGAAATGTGGGCAACTGCCCAGGCACTTAGAAGGTACACTGCACAAAATACTTGTACCCCTAAGCTTCCCCGTATTTTAGGGCAAAAAGATAACATGCTGGGAAAAATATAAAAATATGAGGTATAGATGATGATACACTGAACCCAGCACAGGCGACCTCTGCCCCTTTTGCTGTCATGGTAAAAGATAGCATGTGCCGTAATTCAATTGAGCAAATGCCTCGTGGTACTATTTCACACCAGCATGCAAAAAACCACAGTATAATAACATGGGAAACTGCTTAAAAAAATGCAACAATACCAATGAGAATTGCAATAATGATCAAGCGATACAGAGGGTAACGCCAATCTGGTACAGTTAAACCATGCTCGGGATTCAGCTTATAATATCTCCCACAAAAGAAATGTGCCAAGCTGCCCAGCAACTTAGAAGGTACACTGCACAAAATACTTGTACCCCTAAGCTCCCCAGTATTTTATGGCAAAAAGATAAACATGCTTGGGAAAAAATATAAACAATATTGAGGTATTTAGTTGATGATACACTGAATCCCAGCAGCAGGCGACTCTGGCCCTTTTGCTGCACGCGAAAAGATAGCAGTGCCTTTAATTAATTAGCAATATGCTCTAGGTACTAGTTTCACGCCAGCATGCAAAAACCACAGTATAATACATGGAAGACCTGCTTAAAAATGCAACAATATCCTAATGAAATTGCATATGGATCAGCGAAACAGAGGGTAACTTCCGGATCTGTACAGTATACCATGCTAGGGTTTTCAGCTTATATCGCCCACAAAATGAAATGTGGGCAATCTGCCCACACTTAGAAAGGTACACCGCACAAATATCCTAGTACCCCTAAGCTCTCCCCAGTAAATTTTAGGGCAAAAAGAAGAACATGCTAGGAAAAATATCACAATATGAGGTATTAGTTGATGGATTATACACTGAATCCCAGCAGCAGGCGACCTCTGGCCTTTTGCTGCATGTGAAAAAGATGCAGGTGCCGTTAATTAATGAACATAATTCTCTAGGTAATGAAGTTCACACAGCATGCAAAAACCCACAGTAATATACATGGGGAGACTGCTTAAAAATGCAACAATAACAATGAGAATTGCATATGGATAAAGCTATACAGAGGGTAGGACGCCCATCTGTACAGTTATACCACTGGGTATTCCAGCTTATATTCTCCCACAAAAGAAATTGTTTGCAAGCCTGCCAGCACTTAGGGAAGTTACACTCACAAAATACTTGTACCCTAAAGCTCCCCAGTATTGTTAGGGCAAAAAGATAACATGCTGGAAAAATATCAAAATAATAGTTAACAGTGTGTTAACAGTAGCTACAGTACGCAAGCTCGCAAGCCAACTGCAAGGCCTTCCTCAATCTCTTGCGAGCCTACACAATTAAAAGGAAAAAAAAAAACAAAATCACAGAAAAAGGGGACATGAATCTTTTTGCACGCTAAAATCCCTGGGAGCTTAGGGTACAAGTATTTTTGTCATGTACCCTTCTAAGTGCTGGACAGCTTTGCCTCACAATTCTTTTGTGGAGATAAATCTTAAACCCAGCATGGTATAACTGTATCAGATGCGTTACCCTCGGTAATCCTTGAGGCCATATGCCAATTCTCATTGGTATTGTTGCATTTTTTTAAGCAGTCTTCCCATGTATTAATACAAGTGGTTTTTTCATGCTGGTGTGAACTAGTGACCTAGAGGCATTTGCTCATTAATTAACAGCATACCTGCTATCTTTTCCTCCATGCAGCAAAAGGGCCAGCAGTCGCCTACGCTGGGATTCAGTGTATCCATCTGCCTTTGAAGCTGTAAAGTGTAGCTCTGTGATTTTTTGGCATTTCATGTCCCATTTTTTCTGTGATTTTGTTTTTTTTTTCCCTTTTAATAGTGTAGGGGACTCACAAGAAAGATAGCCATGCCGTTGGCTTGCGAGCTTGCTACTGGTAGCTACTGTAACAACTAATACCTCATATTATTGATATTTTTCCCATCATGTTATCTTTTTGCCCTAAATACTGGGGAGCCTTAGGGTACAAGTATTATGTGCAGTGTACCTTCTAATTCTGCTGGCAGCTTGCCCACATTTCTTTTGTGGGAGAAATAAGCCTGAAACCACATGGTAATAACTGTACAGATGGCTTACCATCTGTATGCTTGGATCTCATATGCTATAATTCTCATTGGTATTGTTGCATTTTGAAGCAGTCTCCTCATGTTTATACTGTGGTTTTTTGCATGCTGGTGTGAACTAGATACACTGATAGATTTGCTCATTAATTAACGGCACCTGCTATCTTTCCATGCAAGCAAAAGGGCCAAGTCGTCTGCTGCTGGGATTCAGTGTATCCATCCACTAATACCTCCGATATTTTGAATATTTTTCCCAGCATGTTATCTTTTGCCCAAAATACTGGGGACTAGGGTACAAGTATTTTTGTGCAGTGTACCTTTCTAATGCTGGGCAGCTTGCCACATTCATTTGTGGGGAGATATAAGCTGAAACCCAGCATGTATATACGTAACAGATGGCGTTACCTCGTATCGCTTGATCTAATAACCATAGCAATTCTCATTGTATTGTTGCATTTTTTTAAGCAGTCTCCCCATGTATTATACTTGTTTTTTGCATGCTGGTGAGAACTAGTACCTATAGCATTTGCTCATTAATTAAACGGCACCTGCTATCTTTTCCCATGCGAGCAAAAGGGCCAAGTCGCCTACTGCTGGGATTCAGTGTATCCATCCGCCTTTTGAAGCTGTAAGTGTAGCTCTGTGATTTTTTGGTAAATTCATGTCCCATTTTTCTGTGATTTTGTTTTTTTTTCCTTTACTAGTGTCGGGCCTCACAAGAGAATGAGGACCTTGCCGTTGGCTTTGTGAGCTTGCGTACTGTAGCTACTGTAACAACTAATACCCTCATATTTTGATATTTTTTCCCAGCAATGTATCGTTTTGCCCTAAAATACTGGGAGCCTAGGGTACACAGATTTTGTGCAAGTGTACCTTCTAAGTGATGGCAGCTTGCCAAATTTCTTTGTGGGAGATATAAGCTGAACACCCAGCATGGAGAACTGTACAATGGTGTTACCTCTGTATTTGCATTGATCCATATGCAATTCTCATTGTATTGGGGGTTTGCTTTTTTAAGCAGTCCTCCCCATGTATTATACTGTTTTTTTTTGCATGCTGGTGTTGAACTAGTACCTAGAGCATTTGCTCAGTTAATTAACAGGCACCTGCTATCTTTTTCCCATGCAGCAAAAGGGTCCAGATTCGCCTACTGCTGGATCATGTAATCCATCTAGCCTTGTGGAAGCTGTAAGATGTATCTTTCTAAAAGCCCCCTTAATATCATAAAAAACCAAAAGACATTAACAAAATTATGCCACTTTTAAACTGTATACATTATGACAGCTGCTGGTTTTAAACTATTCTGAGTGGAATAACTAATCTGTCTTTCATGTCAGAAATTTTGAACTATGAAAATGGCAAATTTTTCCAAATGTTGACGATATTTGGATATTTTTCATAAATAAGCAAGGATTGTATGGACCAAGATTTCTTACTAACTAAAGCACAATGTTTCATGAGAAAAAAACACTCTCTGAAACACAGGAGATGAAGATTAAAAGTGCAAAAAAGTCATTCTCACATAACATGACACGAAGTCCCGATTTAAAAAAATGTGACTCCTGCAGGGAGGTGGAAAACTGTCTGTGACAGTAAGGTCGTTTAATATGACTGTTTGAATACCAGGTGATTTGCGGTAATTTTATTAAAGGTCAAACACTGATAATGTAAAGGTTGCTGCTGTGTAATGTGAAGAATGTTAATATTGAAGGCAACCAATTGTATGTATATAATGATTAAACACTAACCAAGGTATTTGCAAATTGTAATAAAAATCTAAAGTGAATCATGATTGATGTTAAAATTACCGACACCTCCAACCCACCTGTATAAAAAATGTTTTACTGTTAACCAATAATGCTTTTTGCATCGAGTAACTAGATGTCAGGCATCAATTTGTTGACATAATGCACATATGTCCCTTTGAATATTAATATTGGAAAACCAGCAATAATGAGAAATAATTGCATGGCTTATATGAAAACACCTTTTTTTAACCCATATTGCTACTTTTTGTTTGCAGATGTTTTCATTGGGTCTTTCAGTACTAACAATGTGGATCAAGAAAACAATAAATAAAACCTCAACACCCACAAAAACTCAGGTCACATACACCACTATCCGCATGGACCAACAATCATTGCCCATTAAAACTCTTTCAGGTCTGACATTATAATTGCCCAAAAAACAAATAGATTTTTTTGAACAGGCAACAAGTAGTAAAGTTTATCACAGAACATTAATTACATAACAGAAAAAGGGATCAACTGACAATGGCAGATGATTCAGGGAGAGTTCCACCTTTGGACTGGTTAAAAAATAGAGGGTGTTGTAACTATTTTTATCTAAACCTCTATATATAAAATTTGGGGGGTGGTCCATGAATGCAAATCTTTACCGTTTTAGGGTGTAAATTTATATTAAAAAAATAATAAATATAATGCAGAATTGCAACTACTTATTCTCTTAATAGTAATTGTGTACCCTGGCTTTTTATGAGGAAGTGAACTGTTTGGTGATATTTTTACAGCCCACAGTAGGGAGCAATTGTCCTCATGTAAGTTTTACAATGAACCATGTTATGCTAAAATTATGAGCAACCATTATGTCAACAGGAAAGGAAATTCACAATTTCACATTTGTTATATCTTTCTTAATTTTCATATTAGTTTTATGGCATAATCCCTTAATAACAATTTATTTATAAAAGGACTTTATTTTCTCCCTCAACTCCTTTATCATAGCAGCACACAGTAAACTGGTCTATTGTATTGTGCCCAGTAATAAAACAGATCATGATAAGCTGATGGCACGAAGACATCATAAACATAATAATGTCTTTTGGGTTTAGCATTTTAAATACTAGCATTCATTAGTTGCATTGCCCTGAGGCTTCAGATCCCTTCCCAGGCAATTAGGCAGATTATCTTTTGTAATGTGTGTTACACTTACTTTGATATTAAAATAATGTAATCATGATTCAACCTATCTACTGCCATTAAAGAAAAAAGCAGCTACTTATGATATGTTTAACAATTTCTTTTTCTAATTTGAAGAGGATCTGCTATTTTAATTGCATAATTTGTGCATGTTCCTGGCAAATTGCAATACAATGTGAAAACCTATTGCTGGCCTCAAAATGATAACATCTATTTTCCTTAAAAATGAGTATAATCATTTGTAAATTGTAATTTTAAGACTTTTTCACTGTATAAAGCCGAAATACTGAGTCAATGGAAAATCATTGGGTAACTTTGTTAATATTAGAAAACAATGCTTATTACTTAAAGAACCTTAACCAAAAAAAGAAACCTGAAAATAAAACAATTGGAAGAAGACAATCACTAGACATCTAACAGTGTCGTTAAGGGAAAATTGTGCAGAATTTAAGAAAAAGAATAGTTACAATAATTGAAAGGTTCAATAATCAAGATTGCTTCCATTTAGAAGATAAGTGAGCTTTGAGTCTCTCTCATAACAGACAATTTAAAATTATTGAAGCAACTTCACTTTGAAGGTGATCGGCCTTGCATCGTGTTTTCCTTGTAAGAATATTAAAAATTAATGAGTTCTTTCACTTTAAATTAGGCGGGGGGGGTGTTTAAACCATTGATTTTCGTTATGAAATTGATTTTCTAGGCTTTTATTTCTTCACTGACTAGGTAATTACAGCTAAGACAAAATGGAGGTTTTTTTTCTTCTTTTCAAGTACAGCATCCTTGTTCTTTGTCTTAATTTCCCAATTCAATTTGAATCCACTTCTATTTGGGCTATACTAATCACAATGCAATTTTTTTTCTTATTTTGGATAAGGTTGGAAATCTACTGGTATTAATGTTTAGTGAGTGTTTAAGAACACAGATTTTTGGGGTTAGTGAAAGGTCATATGAAATCGTCCAACAGATTCAAGTTATATTGTTGTTTACAAATTCTGGACTGTAAAAATAGAACATTTTTAGCAGCTTGTTTTCATGAAAAGTCGGATCAGTTTCAAAATTCCGATTTTATGGTATCATGCAGTGTTATTAGTTAGTGTAAAGGGTTCTAAGAGATATAGAAGAGAACAACTTTTTTTTTTTATCTAGAAGCAGTACCACTCTTGGCCATGAGCTCTTGTATTACAGACTCTTTTTTTCTAATCTTGAACAAATGTAATACTATAATACCAAAATTTAAACAATTAGCTGAGCACTAGACATTATAAATCTTTATTTTTTCCTTATGAAACATGCACTTAACAAAATATGCTATAGAGACTAAAGTCATTAAGGAACACCTATACTGACCTTATTACAAAACAAATAATGCAAAGCTTATACCAGTTTTGTTTTTTTAACCATACGAAAATATCCTGTTTTACAAAAAATTTACAAAAAAAGAAACTTGAATATGTTTGTATCCTTTTTTAAACAGATCTATTTTATATTTTTAATGTTAATATAGGCCCGTTTCACATTACATTTTTTACCTCTGTTTCAAGTATGCGTAAGATGGATATGAGTTTAAAGACTAAAAAACATATACAAATTTTGCCTCCATCACAGTTTGCTCTCACACTCTCTCATTTCAGTAACTGGAAGTTTAACATGGCACCTCATAGCAAAGAACTCTCTGAGGAACTGAAAAAAGAATTGTTGCTACACATGAAGATGGCCTAAAGGCTATTATAAATGATAGGTTATGCGTCCCTAACAATGACCCCAGAAAACTTATAGAGAGTTGTCTGTCAAGCAAGGCTGGCCAAAGACCTTGACCACAAGTTTAACAAGACAGGTACCTACATCGTGAAAGACAACCACGACTATGCGGCGTCGAACCAAAAATTGTTGAGTTCACATGCTCAGTGTCATATCCAGTTATAATTCTATTTGCTCTATAAAAGAGACAAATAAGTGTTGCCAGCATGGCTGCAGAATGTAAATTGTGGATTGCGAATCGAAACCTGCGTACAGTGCTAAAAACAAGCACGCCAGCAACTGCATCATAACTTGAGGTTCTGTGGCTTGGATGTCATCCCAGACAAAGAAGCCTATTTCTAAATGAATACGAAGAGAGTCTCGAAAACTTATTTTTGATCTCATCAGTGAAATTGTCCAAGTCTTTATCTATGAATGGCAACCACTCAGAGGTAACATAAGTATCAAGTGAGCTGTGTCATGACTACATTCAAGCAATAGAGTGTGCATGCGGGAGGTGTTATGATTTGGGACTGAATGAGTGCTGCCAAATGCAGCATTTTAAACATGATAACAATGCCCAAACGATACCTTCAAAGATCGAACCCTTATTAGTGATGTTGCTAATCAGCAAGAAAGAAGGGTAAAGGTTTTAGGAACTTTGGCCCGAACGCTACAGTTACCACTCGAGCGCCACGTAACACTTTCTATGATCACATGCTATGGGGACATCCTCTAAAATGGAATCGGTGAAGAGCCAAGGTCTCTAACATCCACACTAACATCCATGAGACATCAACAGATGCGAGTGCACGGAAGAAGGATAATCCAGTGGCAACCTCTGAACTCTGAAGTGAACGTGCCCTGTGATTTAGATAGTGTTGACATTTTTATACTAAAGCGACTGTTGAGATGCAGCTTATAGCTCACCCTTGAGCGTATCTTTAGTTTTGGCTGATATTCATATCTATTGCAGTTATATAGCATCATTATCCATTATGTGTTTATTTTTCTATTGAGTTAATTTTACATTCCTTTAGGTGCATGACACATCAATTTCTGGTCCTATAAAGATATGGAATTATATTCTTTTTTCATATTTTTTGATTTAGCATGCATTACATGGGTATTCTCTTTGGTGGTAGCATAAATCTATTTAATTATAGCAACCCACTCGTTTGCTGACATATTGAGAATAGTTTGTAAGGTTGGAGCATAGATAGATCACAAAGGGCTTTATAAGTAGAAGTATCGTCACGAGTTCAATTCTTATCCCAAGTTTGGTAGAACGATGTAGCAATCCTTCGTCCTACTAAATTTTTAATACCTGCTGAGTAAATTGCTGGTATTTCCACTAATATTTTGGAAGCATATATATTGTTAACATGTTTTTACCCATTGTTTTTGCCCGCGGAGCGGCTAATGGTGGTAGAATCATGATCAACGATATTGACCGTACCCACTGCTTTTGTTTGAGTCCCTGAACTTCTGCTGGAGAGTTCCTTTCACGCCCTAGCCGCGATGCCGGTTTGTCTATCTGTGTTTTAATGGCCCAGCGTCTCGCCGTGTACTTCCCTCACACGCACCACACATACTGAGAGACGTTCGAGGTAAGCCTGGGAGACCCCTCTCGTCCGTTCACTAGTTGCGCTGAGAGGACACGTCCTGCTCAGCCTTTCAGGCTGGGAGCTTTTAACGCAAGCTCTCGCGATTTCACAGCCTAGGCTCGCAGTGCTGCTGATAGCACAGTACTCTAGAGAATTGCCGGTTTTTGCATGCTATTCAAATGTATTTGTTTACAGTTTCTTTGACTTATTGGTGGCGGCGACAAAATAGCATGAGGTGATCAGTGACCAATCCAAAGGTAAGTCTTACTTATAAAACGTCCCCCTAAGTAGTATTGCTCACATTCTAGTACCAACCGACCTATCCTTTTCTACCTTTACTGTGGATGTGCTGACCCAGGAAGACCTTATTATTATAATTCCTAAGGGACTCCTGCTCTTCATCACCGAAGGCGCAATTTGACGCATTACCGGATATGCTGGTAAGCAAATCTAGGAGTCCGTGAGTATTCTGATGCCACCATTGGCTATTGTATCTTTGTTCTTGTATAATTCTACATGCTTGTGCCATGCTTTGATGTATCTATATCACCTCTTTTTATTCCCTGATAACCTCACAAATTCTAGGGGGAACGCGTCGGAAATATTGGTTGTTTACGGTTGGACAGCCAACAAATGCTTGAGTATGGATATGGATATTCAGGAAATTTTGGTTGTTTAAGGTTGGACAGCCAACAAATGTTTGTGTATGGATATGATCTTCAGGACATTCACTGTACCTGTGGGGCTAACTCCTGCACCCTGACTATTGCACTGGACATTGATTGACTTATGGTGGGGCTATTTTTCAGACAGTATATACCCCTATGGGATTTTTATTAATTACATCTTGTTAAATATTGACAGGAAAACTTTCATAGTCATAGTCCCTAGGGTTCAGTTAGGAGGTACGAGGTTGGGGACGCCTTATCAGGGCGAATACCCCACTTTTTTTTGGTTAGGTAGCGTCTATGGGTAGGGATAGAAATTTGGTGAGTTTAGGTATTTTTGTGAGCACTATGTATTCTGTATTTCTTATTTTTATTTTTGGTATATAAATAAAAGCTAAGTTTTATCCTTTCCTAGGATTTATACCACCTTTGTGGTTTGGCTGATTCATACTGCTCTCAGCTTCTCAACTCTAGAAATGCAGGGGCGTTTCTTCCCCTCCCAACTGGGTGACATCATCCCTCCTTCACTGTTCATGCTGGCTCCCGAGACTCTCCCAAATCTCTGAGTCCACATGTCACTGTGCCTCTCCCTATCAGTCTTATTTTGTAAGAGCTGTATACATACCACAGGCTGCATTCAATCTAGACTGAGCACTGATCTCCTCTCACAGCTGGAGATTAGTTGAATCCAGCTTTCTATGAATGACACAGATCTCCCTTCTTTGCAGGAGAGGCAGGGATCGACACACAATTGTGCTGTTTCCTGATTGTACAAGCCCTGCAGTGTAATTCTGTTTCTTCTGGCTGTGCAGAGTGAAAATGTGCCGGTCTCTTACTTTGAGTGAAAGGCAAGCTCTGTGAATACTGCCGACCGGGGGCCTAAGGGAATGTAAATGAGATCTCAGCTAGTGAAATGGAAGGAGAAGGGATCTGACCAGCACAGGATATCATTGAAAAATGAAAAAAGGAAAAAAGGAAAAATTTTGAATACAAGACAGTTTTGGGTTTAATGAATTTTAATTGCAAAGTTACTTTTTTTCCCTGCCCCCTTATTCTGAAGACCTTTTAAAAGGGAAATGATACAACCCCTTTATGGCAGTGCGGGGAAATAATGGTTGGCCACAAAAAAATACCCCTTAAAAAGTACATCATTTGGGTTGCCAGCGGTTTAGCGTTGTGGCTGTGTGCTGTTTTTTTGAGGCCTCCCCAAAATTTTTAAACTGTTAACAAGGGGGTACATGACTACTTTCCCATTCTATAAAGTGTTAAAACTTCTTTTTTTTCCCCTTTGAAGAGTTTAAAATACAATATTTACAAAAACGAAAAGGGGGTAAAACTGATTTTGCATCTGTTTCTGTCCTTTTTTTGTTTGAAATAGCTTATTTTTTTTTTTAAAACCTTTTGTGTTGTAAAGAACTTTTTTTTAAGATATTTTTTTCAATATTATTTGCAAAAGATGTTCTTTTTTTAAAAATTGCAAATGGGGGGAGCACAAAGTCTGCATATTTTTCTCTTGAACCTCAAATTAACCCCTTACCGCCCAGCCGTTTGGCCTCCGGGACAAGCCTTTTTTTAAATCTGTCTGGTCACTTTATGTGGAAAAATTTTTTTGACATTTTAAAACCTATCCATGGATTAAAGAGATTTTTTTTCCGGGACACTTGTGTTTTTAAGATATAAAAAATTTTGGCCCAAAAAAATGATTGTTTATTTGTGGAAAAATATAAAATTATGGTGAAAAAATGGGGAAAAATTTTTACCAATTTAAAAACTTAAAAAATTTTCTCCCATGTAAGACAAAATAGTTTTCCACTCAAAAATTTTTTAAAACTAGCATCTACCATATGTCTGCTGTATTTTGGGCATCATTTTTTTTAAATGTTTTTTTTTTTTTTTTACGACATTGGGGGGGCTTTAAAATTTTGTAGAAATTTTTAAAATTTTTCCAAAAAAATTTTCAATAAAATATTTTTAGGGACCGTCCATTTAAAAAACCGTGACTTTAAATTGACCTGTATGTTTGATACCCCAAAAAAATGCCCTCACTAAAAAAACTACCCCCCTTAAAAGTATTCAAAACCAAAATTTTAGGAAGTTTTTTAAACCCATTAGGTTTTTCCAGGAAATTTAAAAAGCAAAGTGGAAAGGGAAATTTTTAAAAATTTTCCCATTTTTTTGCAGATTTTCAATTTTTATACTTTTTTCGAAAAAGAAAAACGGAAAAAGTGATCAGGGGAAAAGAAAAATTAATATTGTTTCCCCCAGATTCTGCTTTTTTCGAGATATCCCATATGTGGCCCATGTGCTTATTTGGCCAACCACAACCCCCAAAGAATAGGAGGAGAAACCTACGGGAACTCGGGGGCCTCATTTTCTTTACGATTTTATTTAGGGGCCATTTCGGGGTTTTCGGACACCCAAAATTTTCCCAAAAAACTTAATAAATACCCCTAAAAAGACCCCTTTTTGGGAAACCCCCTTACCCCTTACGGAAAAAAATCCAAGGTTTTATGAGTATATCGCCCCCACAGGGTTTCACAGTTTTTTTTTAGCTTCGGCCCCTTGAAAAAAAAAAAATTTATTTTTTTTTCCAAAAAACGAAATTTTTAGCTGAAAATTTTTTAAAAATTTTTACAAGGAATTTTGGGAAAAAAAAACCCCCAAAAAATTGTTTTGCAAAAATTTTTTTCCCAAGTTGGGAAATTCCCTTACATGTGGGTGAAAACTGTTTTTTTGGGCGCTTGGCGGGGGGGGTACAAGGGGGGAGCGCTTTTTTGGCTTTGCCGCACGATATTGGGGGGGCCCAAATTGTCCGCATCTGCAAACCCCCCCAAATACAAGAACAGGGGGAAACCCCCCAAAAAGGGTTTCCCCTTTTTTTGGATTCAACCCCTCAGGGATTTTCATCAAAGGGGTTTGTTTTTTGAAATTTTGGGTACAGGTGTTCCGTATTTTTTTTTTTTGCTTTGGGGCCATGGAAATGGAGGGGGGAAACGCAGTTCCCCCATTTTTTTTTTGGGTTCTTTTTTTCTTTTTTCGCCTTAGGGAAAAAAGACGGGAAAAACTTTACTAGGGGGGATGGGGGTCCTTTAACAATGAAAAAAAATTTTATAAATTTTTTTTATGTTTTATTTTTTTTTTTAACATTAGGGGCGAGTTTTATAAAAAGTTGCTTTTTTTTGTTGTCCTTTTCTGACAGCCTTAGCTTTCTTAATTTTTTGATATGGAGTGTTTTTTGGGGGCTTTTTTTTTTACGAGAGAGTTGATGTTTTTTTTTGGGTTTTTAAAATTAAAGGGGGCCCCATGTGATGCTTTGATCATTTTTTTTATTAAGGTTTTAGTAAAGGCTTTTTGAAACCAAAAAAACAGCAACCCCGGGTAGTTTTTTTTAATTTTTTTTTTTTTTACAGGGGTTTCACTTTGCGGTAAAAAGGGACTTGCTATTTTTCCTCAGCGGGTTTTTGATACGATTACAGCGATACCCATTTGTTATTTTTTAATTTTTTACCCCTTTTTACACAATAAAAAAAAACTTTTTTTAAAAAGAAAAAAATTTTTTTTGCATCCCGCATTTCTGAGACCCCTTTAACTTTTTTTATTTTTCTTTTTTAAGGGAGCGTTGGGGAATTTTTTTTTTTGCAGGATGATTTTGACGTTTTTTTTTTGGTAACATTTTTGGGGGGGGAACAAGTTTTAAGGGATACTTTTAAACCCTTTTTTTAAAAAAGCGGGGTTTAAAAAAATACTGCAACCCAAGCAGTGTTTTTTTTTTTTTTTTTTTTAAATAGGTTCACCGGCATTTATCTTTTTGGAAAAGGTTATTTTTTACTCTGTGGGTTGAGATAAATTACGGGGGGTCCCCCCAATTTTATGAAAGTTTTTTTTTTTTTGAAAGCACAAATTTTTTTTAAAAAAAAAAAAAGTTTTTTTATTGTGTTTAAAAAAATATTTAAAGGGAAAAGCTATCTTCTAATAGCCAGAACTTTTTTAATTTTTTCCCCAAAACAGGCTGTGTAAGGAAATTTTTTTTTTCGGGATGGATGGGCTTTTTTAATTTGGGACAACTTTTGGCGTTTAATTTGTTTTTTATTTTTCTTTTCATTCCATTTTTTGTCTGCAGGATGTACAAAAAAACGCCAATTTTTGTGACTGTTTTTTTTTTTTTGTTTTTTACGGCTTTAACCGACGGGTTTTAAATTAAAATGACAGATTTTAAGGGGGGGGTTTTGCTACGCCGCGGGGATACCAAATATGGGTATTTTTTTATTTTTGGGCTTTTTTGGGGCGTTGGGTTTGTAAAAGGGGAAAAAGGGCCCGGGGTACGTGTTTTTTTTGTTTATTTTTTTTTTGTTTGTGTTTTTACTTTTTTTTCACTTTTTTTTTCTTTTTCACACTTATTACACTTTTCCCCCGGGGGGGGAAATTTCATGAACGATTTGTCACAACGTTCATGAATTTGGAAAATCAGCATACAGTTTATAGCGTTTGCTGGTCTCCAAAGGCAAAATGTCCCGTCACGCTTCCCACAATGCTTGTGGGCATCGTGGGCGTCACCAACAAAACCCCGGGTACTGTCATTCAGCATCCGGGCTGCTGGTGGAGACTCGAAACGGCGCTCAGCGCCATTACTGCCCCCGGAAACTCGGGCGGCCCGGAGCTCACTCCCGCCCCCCGCAGCCGCGGTCGCGACCAAAGGTTTTCGCGACATCGGGGGCTTTTTTCCCCCCGGCCGGGGCTTACTCCCGGGCCCTGGGGGATGCGGCCGATGCCCGCGGTAATATACCGCCCGGTTTTCCCTCCCCGATCTTGCCCTCCCCCTGTGAGGGGGCGCAAGATCCGCTGGGCGTACCCTACGGCCCAAATTTTCCCGGGGAAACCCCACCCGAAAAATTTGGGGCCCTATGAGGGACACAAATGTCGGGGAAGGGTTAAAAAAAAATGGGCCGGCATACGTTTTGAAAAAGGATTTAAACAGCATGGCAGTCTACCGTTTTTCCTTCCCAATAAAATGCATACAGAGTAAACAAGGGAAACATAGTCAAAATTATGCATTTTTAAAATAGTATTCCCCATTGTTTGTCCTTTGGATCCCTCTGCTATAAGTTTGGGAAAATCTTTTTGGGTATTTTAAAAATTTATGCTTAAAGGGTTTTAAAAATGAATGGGGTGAAAATTTCAAGTTTTTAAAAAAATTTTTGGATAATAAATTAGACCAAAAAAAACAGATGGTAAATCCAAAAATACAAAAAAGTAAGCAAAGTTTTGGGTTTTGGGACAAAAAAAAAAGGGTTTGACCCACATCCTATTTTTTAAACAGGAAAAGAAAGATGGTTTTCCCGTTTCTAGCCCAGTGAAAATAGTATGGTTGGGTTTTTTTGTTTCTCTCTTGACAGTTGATTGTTCCTTTGACTCCTTTTTTTTTCATCTGGATCTGACAGTTAGGGGGATTAACTTTTGGATTTTTGAAATCTTTTTTTGACTTTAAAATTTTTCTGACCCCCGTCTTATCCCCCCGTGCAATTTTTGTACCTTTTGCTGCTCTGCATATGAATCAAATGGTTTTTAAAACTTTAGATCTTGAGCCAAATGAAATTTTTAAACATTGCACTTTTTTCTGGGGTTCAATTTGCTTTCTACAAGGTATTTCTATTTTTTGTTTTATCTTCAAAATTTGGGCACTCTACCCCAAGGGCCCACATTTTTTTCTGTTTTAAAAAATTTAAATTTTTATTCATATCTGCCCCCTTTAAAAAGGCTCCCTTTAAAGAAATTTACCAAAGTAGTGAAGCCACATTTATTTAATATTTTCCACTTATGATCTCTTCTATGGAGTTTTTTCAGTTATTTTTCCCCATCCCATTCTTGGGATCTTGCCCATTAAAATGGGCATTTCACAATTTTTTTGAATTTTTAACTGAATTTTATTTTTGGAGGGTTTTTCCTTT
>JAODAL010044479.1:0-32846 GCA_025379985.1 Phyllomedusa bahiana | reverse complement strand
CAAGCCCTCCCCGTTTCTTCTGTGAATGGAGAAGTCCTCTCCTGTACCATCTGGCACCACACGCCGCCCCTTAAGTTGCGCATAGGAGTACTACACCAGGAAAAGATCTCTTTCCTTGTCTTGCCATGCTCCGCTAGTACTCTCCTCCTGGGGCTTCCTTGGCTGCGGGACCACAGCCCCACCATTGACTGGGAAACGGGAGAAGTCACTTGATGGGGCACCCGGTCCCACTCCATTTTGCATTTCGGCACCCACGTCCTCCACGTTTGGTGGGTGCCTCAACTCTTCTTCCAGCCGTTCCAGCTCCATCAGGTCTTCCTGCTCACTACCGGGAGTTTGCAGACGTGTTCTGCAAGAAACAGGCTGAGTTTCTTCCTCCTCACCAGCCCTACGATTGTCCTATAGAGCTGCAGCCGGGATCTACGCCTCCCCGGGGTAGAGTTTACCCCTTGTCTCGGCCTGAAACTGAGGCAATGTCGGCATATATCAAGGAAAATCTGGAAAAGGGCTTTATCTGCATGTCTTCATCTCCCGCAGGGCTGCTTCTTTTTCGTCGAGAAGAAGGACGGGTCCTTGCAACTGTGCATAGACTATCGGGGCCTCAATAAGATCACTATCAAAAATCGCTACCCATTGCTGTTGATTTCGGAGGTTTTCGATAGGATCCAGGGAGCCAAGATCTTCTCCAAGCTCGATCTCCGGGGCGCTTACAATCTGATCCGTATACCCAAGTGGAAGACCGCCTTTAACCCTCCCGCGATGGCCATTACGGACTATCTTGTGTGCCCTTTGGCTTTGCAACGCCCCCGCTGTATTTCAAGAGTTCTTAAATGACATGTTCTGAGACCTTCTCTACCACTGTGTACTTATCTACTTGGACGACATCTTGATCTACTCTCCGGATTTAAAATCCCATCGGGCTCATGTTCGTCTGGTTCTCTCCCGCCTTAGACGCAACCACCTCTACGCCAAGTTGGAGAAGTGTCTATTTGAACGAACCAGTCTACCATTCCTGGGATACATAATCTCTGCGCAAGGTCTTCTAATGGATCCAGAAAAGTCTTCGGCAGTATTGAACTGGCCACGCCCTGTCGGTCTTCGAGCTATCCAGCGGTTCATTGGTTTCTCCATCTATTTACCGCCAATTTATTCGGCCCCAAAATTTTTTCTCCACGCTCATAGCTCCTATTGTCACCTCACCAAGCTAAGGCAGTGCAGTAACCCTCGTCTGGGAGACCTTGGGAGGCTGAAGAGCCTTGTTGCCGGTTAAAAGTCAGCCTTTTGCCTCCGTTCTGTGCTTCATCGCCCGGATCCCTGAGGAAGGCCCATTCTTTTGGAAGTTGATGCGTCTCAGTTGGAGCTGGAGCTGTCCTTCTACAAAAAGAATGCCAAGGGCAAAATGCGTTACCTGTGGCTTCTTCTCTAAGACCTTCTTGCCGGCGGAGGGGAAAAACTACTCTATTGGGGAAGAGAACTACTTGGCGATCAAATTGGCCTTGGGTGAATGGTGGCAGCATCCGTCTGTAGGCGCTCCTACATCAGTGACCATCTTACGGATCATAAGAACTGATTATACTCAGACGCACAACCACTTGAATCCTCGTCAGGCCCGGGGGGTCCTTATTCTTTTCTCGTTTCAACTTCATCCTGCATTTCCGGCCAGCCGTTAAAAAATCTCAAGGCCGATGCTTTGTCCATGCAAACAGATGCCTCCGGACCTATGAATCTGAACCACAGTACCTGATCCCCCCCGAACGTCTGGTCCATGCCACACCCGTAAAGTTGCAGGAAATTCCGCCTGGTAGGACCTTTGTGCACCCCACCCTGAGGAAACGCATTCTGTCCTGGGGTCACGCTTCCAAAGTGGCCGGTCATGCTGGCTATCTTAAAGGGGTTTTGCCACGATCTCATTTCATACCTCCTGTATTCAGCTCTTCCATCTCTGTGTACTCAGCACTCTGGGGCGCGTGTGATTGTTTGAATTGTATTCAATGATACTGGTGACCCAGCAGGATGACATCACCAGGCCTTTCCTTTCTGTAGTCAAAGAAGCTCTGTTTTTTTAAGCATTGTGCGTAGCTGAGATGTAACATTTTTGTTCACAGCACAGGGTCCTTGGTTCAAAATCTGCAGGACCAAAAACCTGTGTTTGTTTTTTTTTTCTCTTTATCAATGCACAGACTCTATTGTGTTTTTCTTTTTTATTTTATTTGACTTTGTGTACTAATTACTAGGCAGTACAGAGGTCGGGAGTAAAGTAGAGTGACAGAACATGGGGTTTGAACACTCAGTAGCTGCCTCTGAGAAGAAGAGGTGATGTCTGGAGCATGTGCGACCAGAATGAGGAGATCAAAGCCTGGTCGTTATCCCCTGGAGACGAGCTTGTAACCAATGGATCTACGAATGGAGCAGCTAAAACAAAAAACGGTCCAGAATTTTTAAAAATAATGAATGGTGAAAATGTTATTAATTTCATTGCAAGCTTCCCAGTCAATTTTACTTGAAGTTCTCCGCCTCATCGACGTCACTACTGGTGGCCCTTCCTTGGCTCAGGATGGTCAAGGATTTTCGTTGGCTGCTTGCCCTATCTGTGCCCGGAGTAAGAGCTCTGTCTTCGACTGCTGGGTTATCTGTTGCCAGTGCCAGTGCCGAGTACCATGGAGCCACATCGCTATGGACTTTGTGACCCCTCAAGGGTGTTCGGTTGTTGGGTCATGGTTGGATCGTTTCTCCCAGATGGGCGCATTTCACACCTCTGTCAGGTCTCCCTACGGCTCCACAATGGCTTTATTGTTCGTATATAGCCAACATCTTCCGTTTACATGGTATGCTTCTAATATCGTAGTGTGATAGCGGAGTACAATTCACCTCTCGCTTCTGGCGTGCCTTGTGCACTCTGCTGGGATTAAATTGGATTTGTCGTCTGCATATCACCCACAGTCTAGATGGGCCCAGTGGAGCGGAATCAACCAGGTCTGGTGAACTACCTGCGCCAATTTAATTTCAGCTCGGCAGACGATTGGGTCTCTCTGCTCCCCTGGGCGGGCGTTCGCCCTACAACAACCATACTAGCGAGTCTCCTTCTATGTGGTGTTTGGTCAACATCCTGTTCTTCCTCTGCCACTGTTGCTCTTCCGAAGTTCCTGTGCCAACACCATAGTACGGGACTTTTCTCAAATTTGGCGACTCACCCGTTAAAATTTACTCGGTGGTGTCACGCGGCCACCCGGATTTAATGCCAAGCTAACAAGAAGTGCAGAGCACCTGCTACATACCAACCTGGGGATAAAGTTTGTGCTTATTCCTCCAAAACATCCGCCTCCGTGTGCCTTAGTTTGAAGTTGCACCACGTTATCTGGTCCTTTCAGCGTTTACGGACAGATCAACCCGGTAACCTACAAACTCCGCTGGCCTCCCTCCCTCCGCATTCTCTATTCAATTTCATGCGTCTCTCCTGAAACGGTAATCTAAATTCTGTATTCACGCAAGGGGGGGTTTTTGGGTTCCCGCCCTTTCCTAAAAACCAAAGACATCGACGAAGAAAAAAAATCCTGGACATAAAGGGTTTTTTAAAGAGGCAAAAAATTACTACCCGTGGATTGGAAGGGCTTGGGTGCCCCGGGAGAGGCCCGGGGAAAGCCCCAAAAGAAAAAAACTTTTTCCCGCCCCCAATTTTCTTTCCCAAGTTTCACAGACTCCGGGTTTTTGGGTTAAGGGGGGGCCCAACAGGGGGGGTTTTGGCCGGTTTTCTGTAACGCCCGCCCCGCCCCGGCCCGGTGCCCGGGCCGGGGGTTTCCTCCTCACACCTCCCAGTCCTGCCCCCTTTCCGTGCGGCGGACGGGGGCGTCCGACCCCAAACTCGCAGCCAACCCCCGGGCCCTGCGTTGGGCCACTACTTTCCGGGCCCGGGCTTCCACCCTCCCCCTCCTTCCCCCGCCGGAGGAAAGTCTTGCTTCTCCCGGGCCCATTTTCCCGGGGGCCCACTGGGGGTTTCGCGCGCGGCCCCCGGTTTTCCCTAGTTTTAAAGGGCCCAGTCCCTTTAATTTTGGGCCCCTCCCTTTCCCACCCTAGGGCCTTTTGAGCTTGGGCTTTTTTGGGGTCCCTTTTTTCCTGTCGTCGGCGCCGTTGTTGGTTTTTTCCTTTGCGTTAGAAAACTTTTTGGTCTGCGTTTGCTGGCGTTTTTTTGACTTTTCCTTATTTTTTACTTCCGCTCCTACCCTTGCCGTCCTGCCTACCCTTTTCCTGCCTACCCCGGTTTACGTTTGGGGTGCCCTGCCTTTTAAAAGGGGTACCACGCTTCGGTTTTTTCCTGTCCCCTTGGGGCAAACCTGCTTTGGCTGTCTCTGCTGGGTTTTGCATCAGGGGTAGGGGATTTGGGGGATTCCTGCACCCAAAGCTCGTCCGGCCCCTTAGACCCCGGGTCCCTGCGGGGTTTTACCCCAACTCCCTGCGGTGCCCTTTGGGTCCCCCTCCCGTTCGTTTTGAGGGGGCCTTTAAAATTTTTGGGCCAAATATTGTCCCCCAATACTAACTAATTTTTTTAAACCTTTTGATGTCCCCGGGGCCCTTTTACTCTAATACCCTTAATCTTTTTGATGGGGTTTTGGGATTTGCTTTATGTAAATTTTAAGCTCTGAAAATTCCCCTTGCAGAGTCCAAAAAACTTTCTTAATCACGGGTTTTAAAATTAATGCTTGAAAAATAATTATTTTTTAATAATGGCGCCACTTACAGGGGGGTTGAGGGGCACAGAAAAATTGGGGACGGTTGCTCCAGCGTACCCCTAAATTTGTTATGGGGGGCTTTTTTGGGGGAAACACTTTATCTGCTTTTCCCCAATTTTAAAAAACAGTATGTTCCCATTTCAGGTTATTTTGGGTGACCTTTCATAATTTTGTAAAGGACCAAAGTGGCCCATTTAAAAACTAGTTAATTTTTTCCCCTTAATTAACAATAATTAATGGGGGAACAAGTTTACGGGAAACATTATAACCCAAAACAAAACCCGAGTTTCTAAAACCTTGAAATTGCTTTAGCTAATTGGCTCTTTTTCTCTCCCACTTTTTTTCAGAAACAGTAGTTTGCAACGCTATGTCCTTTTTTGGCCCCACCCGCTCTTTTTAAAACCCTAAAAGTGAATTTTTCATAGGGGGCAGTTTTAAAAAAGATTTCAAAAAAAAAACGGGTTCTGAAGAGTCCTGCTTTGTCTTTTAATGGACATTTCTTTAAAAAAGCGGTTCTTGGACAAAAATACCCGAGAAGCTTCTAGTGTTGCTTCACAAAAACCAAACCTGAAACAATAAGATTGTCTCATTTATAATAGGGACAAAAAAAATTGAATACCTGGACTCAAACAAAAGGCCACGCAAGTAAAATTTTTCTTAAAATTTTACTCCGTTTTTAAAAACCCCTTCACATCAGAAATTTAAAAAAAACATTTTTAAATTAAACATGGCACATTATCCAAAAGATGGTTTTTTTGTCCTCTTGATCCCCAAACAACCCAAAACCGGATCTACAAAAGGGCCCCAAATATTAGAGATTAGGGGCCAGCACCCAAAATTTCAAAAAGCTGCATTTAAAACTGTGCCCTCACCCTTTTGGGGCATTTTCCCCTTTTGGGGCTTTTCCAAACTGTCTTTTGTCTCATAATTTTTTTAACCTTCAACAGGATAACCCTTTTGCCCACTAAAGGACAAAATTTGTTTATTCAACCCAAAAACCTTACGTCCAAAAATTTTTTTTTTTGTGAAAAATTTGTTTTAGAGTCCCTGTCACGGATCCCCCGGGCGACCCCATTTCCGGGTCGCAGGCCCCTTTCCCTTTTGCCCCGTTTAGGAGGCCGGCCAGCGCCCGTTTTTGTCGGGTCGCGGGCGCGTCATTACCCTCGGCATATTCCCCTGTAAACTTCCCCGGCAAAATCCTGCTGATATCTCTCCCCCGGGCCCTGGCGGGGCCCTTTCACCTTTCGGCTTGCGGGGGTGATCGGTGGATCCACTCCCGCGACCCGTGAAAGTCCCCCTGTAAACTTTAGTTTTGTTGGGAGAACCACCGACCCCCTAAAAATTTCCGGGATAAAATGGGCCCACAGGGCTTTTTTAAAAAGAGGGGGTTTTTGAAGAAAAGCAATCCCGGCACTTAGGGGGGACCATAAGCAATTTTTTTCCCCCCAAATTTAAAGTACCCATTTCCCATTGACTGTTTTTTCCACCCGAATAACTTAAGAAAAGATTTCTCCCAAAAAGGGTTTAAACTTTTGGGGTCAGGGAAAAGCACGGGCCCCCCAAACCTCGGGGTCGGGGGCCCTGCTTGGGGTTTTGAAAACGTCGAGGGTGCCGGGGCCTGGGGGACCCAGGGTTTTTGTGGTGAGGCCCACCTCCCCCTCTCCAGCCCCTTTGAACGGTTTGGAAGAGTTTTTGTTTAACCCGCTGGGAAAAAAACAAAGTTTGCCGGGGCCAAAAAAGCTGCCCATTTTTTGGGGTTTGGGTTTTTATAAGACCGGTCCCGGTTCCCCGACTTATAAAAAGGGGCCCAGGAAACCAGCCTTGGGAAAAGCTATATATTATGGGGACGATTTTAATGGCGTGTGAGGCAGTTGATAAAGACAACAGATTTGGCTCTTTTTTAAAATTTTATGATTTAAATTTCCCCTTGGGAAGGCGCACTAGACGTTAATATTTAAGAATGATAATTTATACAGGTAAGAGTCAGGGTAAAAATTCGAGTATGGTTACGGGGAAAAAAAGGCAGTAAGATGCATCCATTTACCAAAAGTTTTGGCTTTGGTTCGGGGGCCCCAACTTTGGGGGGCTGATGTGGCCTTGTTTCTGTGTGGATGCTTCTGGAATAGCTGGTGATATTGGGTTTTACCCCCCCCTCCTGAATGCAACAAGGGAACCCCCGGGGTTTCCCCTACTTATTTTTCCATGAGGGGACAGCCCATGTGACAGCCCCCTACACCCCCCAACAAAACCTCGGGGACAGTCTACTAACTCCCCCTTTTTTTTTTCCCCGGGGCCATCCCATTTCGGGACTGAAAACCAAAAGGGCCTTCCTGGCGGGCATTGGCCAGAATGGAACCGGGGGCCCATCAAAAAACCGGGGGGCCCTAAGCTTTCCCCCTTGGTACCAGGCCCACCCCTTTTCCTTGGGGATGCCCTAAGGCCAGTTTGGGGTTTGGGTCGGCCCCCCTTCCTGTGCGAACAGGGGTGGGTGGGGATTTGTGTAGGGAAAAATTTTCCTTATTTTAAAAGAAAAAAAAAATTTCGTTTTATCCCCTTTGGGAATACAGGATTCTCTCATAAATTTTTTTAAAAAATAATCGAGGCTGTGTGTGCTAGTTTTTGCCCTCCGGGGTCCTTTGTGTTTCAGGTGTTAATGAAAAATTGCATGAGGATTCTTTCATTTGCAGGACCCTTTTGCTGGAGGTTTCCTCTCTACCCCCTGTCCACTTGGGGGTGAAAGACTCTCGCATAGTTGTTTTCTTCCCCTGGAAAGGGCCCTTTATAAGGGGTTGGGGCTGGGGTTAAAGAATGTGGTAAATTTGGGGGTTTTCCCCGGGGAATGCCGAGTTATTTAATTTTGGGGGGAGTTGACTTGGCAATTTTTTTAGTGACTTTTTTTTTTTTTTCACACTTTCCTTTTTGACTTTTATTTTTAGACCCATCGGGCAAATAGGTTCCAATTTCTCCGAAAAAAGAAACATTCTGGATGTTTTTTTCTTCAAACAATAAGTGAAAGGACTCAAGAATGAGTTTGGGGCTTTTTTTTGATTTGTTTTTACTGTTGGGATTTTTATTGTCTGTTTCTAAAACAGATGTTTGCATTTTATTTTTCTCATTTAAACGCAAAATTAATTCGCCTTTTTTATTGTTTAAAATACCCCCCCTTTTTCCCGATTGGTAATTTATATTTCCCGCAGTGCTGCCCCCACTCCCCTTGCCCCCTTTTTAAAAATTTCACCCTTTTTCCCTTTTAACCCAAACACATCTGAGCGCCGGTTTCCCACAATTTGGTTTTTTTATGGGACTTCCCTTTTTTTGCTGCCTAAAAAAAGTTTTCTTTGTTGGGCCAAACGGCCCCCAGCCATACTGGGTTCCGTTTTTTTGAGCGCCCCTTTCCCCATCTTAGGGGGCCCTTTTCTTTGTTAATTAAAAGGTAAAACTTCAAATTTACAAAAATCCACTCCCATATTTTTTTTTATAACCCAATTTTCCCTTTCCAAAAACCCCTTTACCTTTTTGGGGCGTTTTAGCTGTTATTCTGTTTAATAATTAGGGGAATTGGGGAAATTTCTCAAAAATTTTGATAATCGGGCCTCCCTTTGCTGAAATTTTCCCCACAAAATTTGTTTCGGTATCCGAATTACTTGGCAAGAATCGCAATTTAAAAAAAGTATTTCCAGGCTGGCCAGGGCCCGCGGGGTGCTGTAGAACGGTTGTGCCAAGGGTTTAATATTTCAGAGGGAGCTTGGTTTGGTCTTTTATTTTCAAAGTTTGGTTTTTTGTATGGGCACGCCAAAATGGACTGCCGCCTTTTTTGAATCGCTCACTATTAAAAATTTCCCCGGGGCACTTAAAAAGGGCAAAACTGACCCCAAAAAAAAAAAGGGGGAAAAAAGCCTGATAAAGTCATGCCAGTGGGCCGAGTGTGGAAAGGGGACGGCGGGGAGCCACAGCAGTTTAGGTCAGACCCGGGGCACAATGAATTTTTGGGGGTGGGCCCCAAAAAAAGGACTAGGCCACGGTGGCCCCTTTTACACGTGTGGAGGGCCCCCGGCGCAGGGGCATGAAGTTTGAAAAGTGGGAACCCAAAGCATTCTGGAGGGGGGCCCAAAACCAGTAGTAGGGGCCCCGAGTGGCACTATGACTGAGAGTGGAGGGCACAGGGGCAGGGAGCATGAGGGCAGGCAGTGGGCACCAAAGGGAAATTTTGGGGGTGGCAAAAAAATGGAGTTGGCCCCCAGAGTGGCCAAAAAAAAAAAAAAAAAAAAAAAATTGGGCAGAGGGGTGGAGGGGACGGGGCAGGAGGAAAAAGCCCTGGGGTCAGGAAGGCAACAAATGAACAGTGTGGATGTCACGGGACCAGTTTTAGCAGCAGAAAGATGAGGTTTATAGAGTGGCTTTAATTGGGGGAGTGTTTTGGGGGGGTGGCAATACCCGTCCCTGGTAAAGATTTGGTTTTAGGCAGGGAAAACGTCAGCAGATGGTGGCATCCCGGGGGTGGCCGGCATTCTGAATAGGGGGTGGGCAGGTAGTTTGAACCCCGAATGTCGCCAAAAGGAAATTTGGTTGTGGGGAAAATTTGGGCCCAAACCCCGGCTGTTTTATCTTGACAAAGGGCAGTCGTTTCCCCAATTTTCCCGTGGACAAAGCGGGTTCTCCTTGGGGTAAACCCAGGCCCCCCCTGCACTGAAAAAAACCCGCTCGGGTGCCACACTAATTTGGCCCGGGGAGGAAAAGTTCTCCATGCAAAATCGCGGGTTGCCCGGGCCCACTCACCAGTTTGGGGTGCCCCCGTAAATCCCGCGGTTTTCTAACTGTGGTGGGGAGAATGCGGGCCAAGTAGGCCACCACCCGGTGGTTCAGGGACTGCTCGGCAGCCTTTCTGGCTGCTGGCGACTACCCCCCCTCATAGGCGGGGGAAGGGGAAAATGCCCCATCAGTTTAAAAAAAGACTTAGGTTGCTGCTGATGGAGCTGGGTTTTGCCCGTGGGGAAAAGGGAAGGGGTAAAAAAAGACGGCACTCACCAATCTTCCCCAGCGGTTTCTTTTATTTTTATTGTAGCTAAAAAACCGGCGGGGAAAGGGGGTTACAAATACCCAAAGATCGTTTTTGGGGGCCAACTTGCGCTTTTTAAGGGTGTCCGGGGGAAAAGGGGTAACACGTTTTTTATATCCCGTCTTTTGCCCGTCCCCACGATCCTAAACAGAAAATTTTAAAATATTTATCAATATTTAAAAACAAAAAAAAACCATCTCATTACAACCCCAATTTCAAATTTTTATCCGATTATACAAAAACCCCTTATTTAAATTATTAAAAAAGGGGAGAAAAAACGTTTCTGTCCTTTAAAACCCCTCGATCCCAAGGCATCGTGCGCAAAAAAACCCTTAGTCTCAGCTTGAAGAGTCGGTTTTTTATTCCCCGGGCTATTCCTGCTTTTTGACGGAAAGGGCCCCCCGAATTCCTGGGAATAGAATACCAGGGCGTATTCAACCCCCATGTACTTCATGCATGTGTAATTTTAAAATTTGAGGCACCCCTTCCTTGTTTTGACCTTTAGTAGAGGGTGTTCAGTTTTTGATAAATTTAAAGGGACGAATTGTTTTGCCAAAGTTAAAAAAATTTTCCCCAGTTTTTCCCCATAGAAAATTTCACCCCAAAATTGGTGTGACACGTAATTTATATCCTTCACAGTATGTGTTACTGCCCTATATGTAAAGTTTTTTTCCCCACAGACTTTTTCTGCCAAAAAAAGGGAAAAAGATCCACATCTAAAATTTCCCCTTGGGGAAACCCAATTTTTTAAAACCAAAATTTTTTTACCGCTCTTTAAAAATTTTCCCTGGACCCAAATTGTCCCGTGGATGCGGCTTTTTCCTTTAAAAGTAACCCCTTTGGAGGTTCCCTTTGTTTTTTTCCCGCAACTCTAGATCTGAAATCTAAAAAATGCCATTTAATTCTTATTGGGTTATTTATAAAATTTGGGGCAAGTTTTTGTACTCAAAGGAAAAAAGGTTTTTTCACTTTTTTTCCCTTTTCCTGCCCCCAAAGAGGAACTTTGTCCCTTTTCCCGGTTTAAAAGCTTTGGTAAAATGCTTTTTTAAAAAAATTGTCCAAATTTTAAACCCCCATCTCTTAAACGATCGTTAATTCTAGGGGTTGTTCCAAAAAAGTAAAGGTACTTTAAATGTTGTTAGGGTTTTCAATTTTAGAAAATGTTTTTTATGGTAAAAATCTTTTAATGTGGGCGGGGTTTAAAAAATTTGTAGTGCAAATAGGGAGTTAGTAGCTGTTTTATTTTCCCTATATCCCTTTGTTTAAAGCATTTGTCTCTCAGTTAAAAAAAAACATCCAAAAAAAAAAAAGGTTTTTCCCCCATAATTTTGATGTAAAAATCCATTTTTTAAATCGTTATCATTAATGTAGGCCCAAAGTCATTTTTAAATTTAGATTCTGATCCCTGACCACCCTATTAGGAATCATAAAAAAAGCGTGTCCAGGGTGCTATTTATTTTATTTTTTTTTGGTTTTTCCCCACATTGTAAAAATAATTCTCCCTTTCCCCAAATTTGGGTTGAAAAAATTTTGGGAAAAGTGGGGGCTAACCCGGGGTCCCCATGGCCGTCCCGGTCTCTTGCACTTTCCAATTTTCCCGCAAAATTGGGAAGGGATTATTTCTTAGAACAAAGTCTAATGGGTTTGCCTTTTGGGAAAACTTCCCCGCTTCGGGTATTCTGGGCAGTTTATCAAAAAAATGAAACCCCCAGGCCCTTTTTCTCCTCACACATGGTGATTTTTGTATAAAGCTGAAAACTTTTATAGTTGCCAGTCTAAAATTTTGTGGAACCGGGGAAAATTTTTCAAAGTTTGCAATAATGCCTTTGTATCTAATTTAAAAATGGGGGGAAATCGTAAATTTGGTTCAAAAGGGGAATTAAAAATTGGGACAATGGTTTTTTGTCCCGTTTCCCCCTACTTGGGCCACAATAGGGCGGCCAGGTGGATTTGTCATCGATTATGTTCTTTTGGGGGAAGTTTCCAAATTTGGGGTTAAAATGGCTTTTTAAAGGTTAAAAGTTTTTCTGAAAAAAAGTTTTGGGAAAAAAAAGCCAATTGATCTTCCTTTGTGGAAAAAAAGTAAATAAACCCCTTAGGTTTTTTCTGACATGGTTACAATTTTTTTTTCCCTAAAAATTTTATTATTGGGTTTTTTAAAATTTCCCTATTGGCGCTTTTTTCCCTTTGGATACATAAAAACTCTATTTCCCTTACCCACAATATTTCCCCCCTTGTCAGCGGGGTTAATTATAAAATCACTGGTTCTTTTCAATTTTTTCAGAACCTCCTTTCATTTCTAGTTAAATTAGATGACAATTTGGAAAAATTTTAACGGGTTTTACGTCCTATAGGGAAAACTCTCTTAAAAAATTAAAAAAAAGATGAAACCCCGGAAAAAGGGGGGGGGAAAAAAAATAAAATCCCTAACTCCACAAAAAAAAATTGTCTTTTCCCTTTTTTCCCCTTTCACAATTTAAACCCTCCATTCGACCTCAAGGGAAGGGTTCCCAGTAAATCGACATAAATTCCGTTCCGTATTTGAAGGTTTACTATTTCCCCCAAAAAAAGGGCCCCAAAATTTTTTAATGGTGGTACTCCCCTTTTCCTGGGAGGGTTTTACCTTCTTGGAGTTGTTTATTTTTAAAAATTTTAAAGAGATTTTTAATTTTTGGACGGATTTCCCCTAAGTCTATCCCCAAATTGGGATAATCAAATTTATTTTAAGGGAAAAATTTAAACCTTTTGTTTTCAAGGACAGTGCACCCCGGGCTCAAAGTAAAATTTTTGACCCAAAATTTTTCAAAATTGGTATTTTCAAACCCCCTTCGATCTTGGAAACCCTTTCGGAGCAAAGGGAACCCCTAATTTTTTCCAAAAGACCCGCTTTCCTCTTGAACCCCCCCTTCCCGGGGGGTTTTTTTTCTTCTTACGGCCCCCCTCGGGGGGACCCCTCCCCCTAAAGGGGCCCGGGTGATGGGAGCCACCAATTTCTCCATCTAATTTGGTTTCTGTTTGTCCCATTTTATTTCCTTCATTTCCCACTAGAATCTGGGGCCCGGGAAACGGGTTTTCCAAAAATTTCCGGGCTGCTTTTTGGACGTGGTTTTTTTCCCTTTTTGAAATTAAACAGTCTTTTTTTTTTTTTGCGGTTGTTGTTCCTTCCAAGTGAAAACTTTATTGTGATCGAAGTTTAATTTTTTCTCACAAACTTATCTTTTTTTCCTTTTTTTTTTAAAATTTTATTCTGTATTGGAATTTAAAATTTTTTATTAGTTTTTTTCTGAAATTTCACACCATGGGCTTCTGTTTTTCTGCTTTGTAGCTAATTTTTCGCAGACTTAAACCCCTTCTGAATGGGTCATAATCAGTGACAATCTTTCCCAAAAAATCCCGTGTCAACTTCAAAGAGTGTTCAATGTGTGCCCCCTTCCATTCAACCGAATTTTATAAACATTTTCGATTTTTGTGTTTTATCTTTGTATACTCTTAAAGGCCCCCCTGGGGATTCTTTAAATTTCTTTAAAAACGATTGTTTAAAATGTATTTGGTCCAGAAAAAACACACCCCCTTTTCAGATAATGAAACAAAAAAAGATACCCCCAACTAAAAAGTGTGTTAAAACAGTAACTTCCTCTTTTGGGGTTTTCATTAGAAAAGAAACCCCTATGTCAACCCGCCCGGGTTTCTTTGAGTGTTCACAGATTTTCCCGTATTCCCTGTTATCTTCAATAAAAATTGCTGTTTCCCCTAATTTTTCCCTGTGCTCAGATCCACAGGGCAAAATCCAAAGAACTACACTTTCCCCTAGAAGAAATGATCGGACCCGGTGTATCTATTTTTCACCCTTTTTGGAAAAAAAGTCGCTGGGAAAAAAGAGAGTAGCAGACTTTTAATCAAATCATTGGGGGGAAAGGGCTCTCCCCTATGCTGCAAAGGCGGTGGTTTAATTTCCCGGGAGAAAAAAAATCCAAAGTTTGGGAAATGAAAATTAAAAAAGACGGCAAAACCCCCAATCTTCTCAGCAGCTTTTTTTTATTTTAAAAGTAGCTTAAAAAAAAGGGCGGGGAACAGGGGGTTACCAAAACACCCCAACCCCAATTTGTTTTGCCCCTCACTTGGGTTTTCTCAAGGTTTTGTCGGGGAAAAAGGGGCGTTAAAAAAGTCTTTATCCCGTCTATGCCTTTCCTCACCCATTCTAAACAGCAACAATTTATTTATCAATGAAAAACAACAAAAAAAACTTTTTGATTACAAAACCAATACTTTTACAATTCCCGAAATTTTACAAAAAAAAACTTTATAATCATTAAAAAAATGGAGAAAAAAACGTTTTTGTTTTATTTAACCCCCCCGTTTCCCCCAAAGGGATCTGCGCCAAAATCCCATCTAGCCTCGCTTGGGAAAAGTTGTGTATCCCCGGGCTATTCCTTTCATCTGACAGAAAGACCCCCCTGAAATTCCCGCGAATAGAATACCAGACGTATCCCTCCATGTACTTCATTGCATACAAAAGTTTTTAACCCCCACCACCCTTAAAAGATCTTTAACCCTAAAAAACCGTTTTCTTAGATTGAAACGAAAACAAACCCCTGAGGACCATGGACTTTTTTGGAAACAATCCCTTTGGGAATTAGCGGATCGTTTAGAGTTAGGGGGTTTCCAAAAGAGCAAAATTTATTTTAGAACATTTTCCAAAGTATTAACCAGGATAGCAAAAAGTTGTCTTTGGAGGCGGACAAAGGAAAAAAATTTTGATAGATCCCTTTTTTTTCCTTTTTTGGGGGAAAAAATTTGTCCCCTTTTGATTTAATTAGAGCAATAAAAGTAAAATTTGGTATATTTTTGAGTCCCAAACTTGGGTTGCAGGAAAAATAAGGAAAACCCCCTATTGGGTTAAAATTTTTGGAAAAAAGCCCCAGGTTTTGGGACGAATTGGTCCATGGAAATTTAAAAGGGGTAAAAATTTTTGGTTAGAGAAATTTTTCCCCCCAAAAGGTAATTTTGATTTTGGATCTTGTTCGTTTTGCAGTTTAAAATTGTCTGTAGGTAAAATGTACATAAAAGGGGCCAAATAACAAAATACTGTGAAGGTTTTGATTTCGGTTGGGGGGGGCCCCCAATTTTTGTGGTGTATTTTCTATGGTGCAATGGGATTTTTTTTTCTTTGGGCAAAAAAAATTCTCCTTTATTTATCAGATACGTGAACATCTTTCCAGTAAAAAAAAGGAAGGGTTCCCCCCTAAATTTTATCACACATGCATGAAGTACTTTGGAGGTGATAGTTTGGTATTCTATTGCGGGAATTTTCGGGGGTTTTTCCCGAATGCAGAATACCCCGGGATACACGACTCTTGAAGCGAGGCTAGATAGTTTTTTGCGCACTGATGCTTGGGGGTCGATGGGGTTAAATAAGAAACGATTTTTCTCCATTTTTATGATTATAAGTTTTTTGTAAAATCTGGGGTTTTGATTTTTGTATTGTGTTTAATGGGTGTTGTTTTTGTTTTTTTAAAATTGTAAATTTTTGTTGCTGTTTAGTATCGTGAGGACAGGCTAGACGGGTTTTAAAAAGTATTAGTTTTATTTTCCCGACAACCCTTTAAAAAACGCATGAGCAGAACGATGTTGGTGATTTGTACCCCCCTGCCCCATTGGTTTTTTGTATATGAAAAAAAGAAAAGCTGCTGAGAAGATTGGGGGAGGCCGTTGTTTTTTTCTTTTTTTACCACTTTGATTTTTTTTTTCAAGGATTTGGACCCCCCCTCAGCTTAGTGGAGTCATTCCCCCCATGAGTTGATTCAAGTTGCACTTGCTATTTTGGACTTTGTTTTCCAACAAGTGAAAAATAGATACACCTGGTGCCGATCTATTTCTTCTATGTGATAGTGGAGCTGGTACTGCTCCTACCCTCCCCCTTCCCCAGCGCCCCGGCAGTAGTACTGGCGCTGAGGAACCCCCCGGTCGACCTGTCAGAGTAGGGCGATGCCAAACATAGGCAGGGCCCCTTTTATACGGGGGATTTCTCTATAGTATTTGGTTTGTCCTCCCTCTCAGCAGCTGGGGGAAAAAGGCTTTCATTTTGGGACCGGTAGCGAGGGTCCCAATGGGGGGAGAACCAGAAGTCAGCCCTCTGCCGGATGCTGACTATTCGGCTGTCACTAGCCAGACAAATCATGCTGCGGGCCATCTGCACAAGTGACTCCGAGGGGCTCCCTGCCTCCATCTCCACTGTATACTGCCACGGTGCTTCCAGGTCATCTCCCTTTCGTCTTCCTCATCTCCATCTACCTCCTCCAGCTGCTCCTGCTCCTCCTCTCTTGTCACCTGGTAGAAAATCCACTCATTTCACCAGACAATGCTTCTGCTCCAATGTCCTCCTCCTCCATTTCAGTCCCCCACCGGACTCATGTGGCGGCGAGATGTATCGCCACGTCTCCAGTCCCCTGCCCAGACAGATTTTTCAGCATCTGTTCCGGGAACATGAAGCAGTGGAATGACGTTATTCATCCCGTAGTCCTGGCGACTGACAAATAAAGTGGCCTCCTCGAATGGCCTCAACAAACGACAGGTGTCACGCATGAGCTGCCACTGGCTGACATCAAAGTTACACAGGGGAGTAACTCTGTCCGCCTGGATCATCAAAAAAATCGTTTAATGGCCTTTCTCTTTCATGCAGTCGGTCCAACATGTGCAGGCTGAAATTCCAACGGGTGGAAACATCGCATATGAGAGTGTGTTGGGGGAGGCCGTTCTGCCGCTGAAAACTCGAGGAGGGTGTTCCTGCTTTGTAGGAATGGATAAAGTGCATGCCATTTTTTCCTGGCCATTTTTCAAATCTTCTGAAGATCTGTGGAGAGACTTCGGGAACCTTTTCACAACCAGATTGAACACGTGCGCCATGCAGGCGCAGGGAAACATCCCTCCTCGGTGCAGCGCGGACACCATTTTTCCTCCCATTGTCCGTCACCATGGTTCCGTTTTTGCGTTGGCGCGGAGAAAGCTACACATCGGTTTCTTGCTGCATGACGTGGAGCAGTTCCTCCCCTGTGTGACTTCGTTCGCCGAGGCAAGCCAGGTGTAAACTGCGTGACACCCGCTGTCCCCTTTACACATGTGGTATGATGGAGCAGTACTTGTGGAGGCTGAGGGTGGTGGTGGTGGAGGAGGAGGAGGTGGACATTGGCGCAACACAGCAGTTTGACAACGTGGAGGAGAAAGCGGCGTCTCTGTCCAAGTTGTTGGTGTGCCTGGCAGGAAGCACATTCACCCAGTGGGCCGTAAAGGACATGTACTGGCCCTGACCGAAAGTTACAGCTCCAGACGTCCGCGCTGCCGTGCACCTTGGAACAAACCGATAAGCTCAAGGACGGGCCCCCACTTTCTGTTCTAAATATTTTATGAAGTACTGTATTTGCCTTTTTTGGGAAAAAAGAAATTAGGGCTTGAAACTCTCCATCTCGGCTCGGCACAAGCCATTAGTTCTCTGAATGGTGCAGAGTCCACCATTTGGAAAGGGAGGGACTGCAGGTTGGACGCATGTACAGGTTGGACGCATACTGTTGTCTCTTTGCAATTGCCTCGCTGAACGACTGCTGGCGCCATGAGTAGCGAGGAGCAGGAGCATCTGGACCGGGAGATGATTTCAAAGAGAAACAGCTCCCTTCTGCAGAGGTGGTGGAGCCTTGACTGGCTGAAATCGCATGTGTGCCACTGGCCGCTGCTGCTGCGGCGGCAGGATGGACCACCACATCTGAGCCACGTTTCTCCCAGGCCACCGGATGGTGACGCTGCATGTGTTGACGCCAGGGGCTGTGGTGCCAACGTTAGCTCCCGGCCACGCTTCACTTTCTGCCCACAGATTCTACATATACCCATATTCGGCTCCTCGGTGTCTTAGCAAGAACTGCCACAACCGCCGAGGTAGCTGATTTACCGCCAACGCTCCGCACTGGAGTGACTACTGCCGCCCCCGGGGCCTCGCTAAAGCCCTATGCCGCTACTTTTTGGACCTGCGAAGCGGGTTTTTCTACCCCGTGCCGCTTGGCCCCCCGACCTCGCACTGCTGCTACCCTGCTGACTAACGCCCACACAACCCACTTGCTGGCTGCGCCGCTGCCTGACGCGCAAGCTGACGCCCTCTTCTCCTGACGATGATGAAGCCCTTGTTTCACTCGGCTCCCAAGTGAGGTCGGCTACATCATCATCTATTTGTGTTTCATCGTCACTGCTGTCCTCATCACCGGTCTTGGTATGCCGAGGCTGACCCCTCACAACATGACCCCCCACGCCACTCTCCACATCTATACTTTGTCGCCTACTGCAAGAAGCAGGGGATATTGGCCCCATTTCTTCGCTGCCAAGTAGCTGCTGACTGCCCTCCTCAAATTGTTCATCCTCGCTATATAGTGGCACTGAGCCAAGACCACATAGTAGATCTCTGGCTGAGGGAACCGGATGGGACAGAGGCGGGTTGAGGACAGGTGAGGGCCGCTGACCTGCTCCCCGGGCAAGTGCCAACTAAGGGTTGTGTCTGACGTTTTCCCCCTGACTCTTGGCTGGGGTTTTTCAATATCATCTGGATGAAGGGATGGACCTAGTCAACCAATCAAGAACCCTTGGGTTGCTAGTCAGCACACGACCGCTAGATGACAGCAGCAGTTGTGGCCTCACCGAGTGACTCCTGCTGCGACGTCCCCTTGCTGTGCTGCGACCTGGGCCTGGAATGTTTGTGCCTCTGCCCCCTCGCAGTGAAGAGCCTGCCACCTCTCTGTCTGACACACTGTTTGTTCTAAAATGTACAGACACTGTTTGATGAAGATATCTGTATATGATAAATACACACCCTGTATTTGACTTCAAATGAACCCACTAAGAAGCTTGGGTAACCCCTTTGGGTATAAATTTGCGCTCCACAAATGGCAGGAAAAATTGACTTGTATGTGCCGTTTAAAAAAATCTGTGTATTTTACTGAATAAAAAAAGCACAAACAGGCTTAATTAACCTTAGGATATGAATTATGCTACAGAATTTCTTCTGTGGCTGGTGAAAAACAAAGTTTTTTTACTGAGTACAACTGCAGAAAAATACTTAGTTAACCCCTGGATGTAAATTGCGCAAAAGAATTGAGCAACCACAAACTACAAGCTTTGTAGCGTGTTACAATGGCGTGTATTTTACGCTATACAACAAGAGAAAAAATTGTAATTAACCTTCGCTTGTGAATTAGGCTACAGGAAAAATGTATTTTTTGGCGGTGAAAAAAGACGGTTTTCTTTGAGTCACCACAGCAGCAAAAAAAATGCTTAATTAACCCCTGGATGTAAATTTTCGCCAAAGAATTGAGCAGCCACAAACTACCCAGCTTTGTTTGCGTGTTTTCAATGGCGTGTTTTTTACGCTACACAACAATGAGAAAAATTGTAATTAACCTTTTGCTTGTGAATTATTTCTACAGGAAAAATGTTTTTTTGGCGGTGAAAAAGACGGTTTCTTTAGTCACCACAGCAGCAAAACAACGCTTAAATTTAACCCCTGGATTAAATTGCCGCAAAGAATTGAGCAGCCAAAAATGAATGGTATTTGTATTGTAAAAACGCTGTTTCTTTAAATGAATACAACAGGAACAAAGGCTTAGATCCCCCCCTTGGATATTCAATGTGCTGTGAGCAATAGCATTAAAATTTAAAATGCAGCTGCACTGGACGCACACTGGACTTCAGATCCAATACCCCAAAAAATCAGAAATAGAACGTTAAGAGAAACAGTCTCTGAGACAAGATGAGACACCCCCCAAAAAATCCTGTATAAAAATTTAGTTCTTCAGTAAGAGCTATTACAAGCAGCCGTGGCAGCACCTTCCCTGATCAGTACAGTGAGAGGAGTGTGAGCTGCCAGCATCGCGCCCGGACTTATATAGTGCGGTGACGTCACAGAATCCCGCCGGTCTCTGATTGGCTTTTATCTCTGCACATGTCATGCAGGCATGCCCTTCTTCCTCCCAGAGTTCTTTGCCCCATGTAAACGCCATGTGCTCGCAAGCCATTTTATATCAATGAAAAACACGCTTCGTTCACCCGAAGTACCCCAAAGTTCGACTTCGTTCCGAACCGAAGTTTTCCTGAAATTTTAAACGAATTCCACTTCGTTAGAATCAATTCGCCCATCTCTAATAATAATATATACCTGCTGTTTTACACTGTTTTTAACTGTTGTTGTTCACACTTTTGTCTCGCTTGCACCTTGACTCTGATTGGGATGCACGTATCTCCCACCAGGGTTACTACCAATCAGTTGTCTGTTTTATTCTCAGTAATGTATTTTAAAATACCCACATTCACGCTAATTGGTTGTTTCACTCATAAGGTTACATGTTGAGTCTAAATCATGATTGACAATTATTCTGCCCAATACAAAGTTACCAGTCGTTTTTAAATTGTCGGTATTTCCCGCTCTTGTATCATGACTTCTGAGGAAGCACCTGTATATGGCGTGAAACGCGTAAAGTCTTATATTCTTTTGTTTTTAATCTTGCAAAGGTTAACACTCCTTTGCAGTTTTAAAAATAATAAAGACACATTTTATTATGCACCATCATACTGAGGCTGCTTCCATTAGCGCCAGGTCGTTTTCTCTTCTTCCTTCTATACTGCATTCCCCACCGCTGCCGGAGTAGCGTGTTGGATCTGAAGACCTGCAGCTTCCATGTTACGGGCTCGGACGGAGAGCCCTGTAAGTTATTACGAGAGTTGTGCCTCTAAATTATCAGCACAACTCTACAAGGTGAGCACACCTGCTATCTTGTACTGTTTTTACATTGTGATTGCATAGTATCACTATTGTGCGCCTCCTCTATTTTTTTCTTCATACCTTACATTCCTAGCAAGCCTGTGCACCACAGGGAATTCCTGCATGAGCTAAATTACATTGGAAGTAGGAAGTGGTCATGATAAGTGGTCCTGCTGGATCCATCTACGGCTTTGCCTAAAATAACATAATAAAAACTGCATGAGTTTTCACATTTAAAAGGAATGTTTAAAATGTTTCTCTTTTGTGGCTTCAAAAAAAAATCATAGAAACATTTTTAATTTTAACAGAACAATTCCGTGAGATCTCTGAAGGAAACAGCATGTCCTCACTATATTATAAAGTAGAAGATATCATGCAGCACTCATCAGGAGAAAACCACAGTACCCTTCATGTACATCCAGGACAACAGAGTACAGACCTGTCAAATACTCCCCCCAATAATGAGGAACCTTCTCCTGACCCACAGATGGTTATCACGAGCACAGGCCAAAATGAGGGAACAATTTTTCCTTGTGGTCAATGTGGTAAAGTGTTAACAAGACGCTCAAGTCTTCTTACTCACAGAAGAATTCACACCAGAGAGAAGCCATATTCATGTCAAGAAATTCTTAAATGCTCTACTCATAAGTCGGGTCATAAGGAACATGTGAGAAGTCACACAGGGGAGAAGCCTTTTTCCTGTTCCAAATGCAGGAAATCTTTTACAACTAAAGCAAGTCTCGTTAGACATGGGAGAATTCACACAGGAGAGAAGCCATTTTCATGTTCAGAATGCAGGCTATCTTTTACAACTAAAGCAAGTCTCGTTAGACATGGGAGAATTCACACAGGAGAGAAGCCGATTTCATGTTCAGAATGTGGGAAATCTTTTGCAACTAAAGCAAGTGTTATTACACATGGGAGAATTCACACAGGAGATAAGCCTTTTTCATGTGTAGAATGTGGGAAATTTTTTACACAGAAAGCAGGTCTCATTACACATAAGAGAATTCACACAGGGGAGAAGCCTTATTCATGTTCAGAATGTGGGAAATCTTTTACAGAGAAAGCAAATCTCGTTACACATGAGAGAATTCACACAGGGGAGAAGCCCTTTTCATGTAAAGAATGTGGGAAATCTTTTACAGAGAGAGCACATATGGTTACACATGAGAGAATTCACACAGGAGAGAAGCCCTTTTCATGTAAAGAATGTGGGAAATCTTTTACAGAAAGAACACATCTGATTAAACATGAGAGAATTCACACAGGAGAGAAGCCCTTTTCATGTAAAGAATGTGGGAAATCTTTTACAGAGAGAGTACATCTGACTAAACATGAGAGAATTCACACAGAAGAGAAGCCTTATTCATGTTCAGAATGTGGGAAATTTTTTACAGAGAAAGGAAGTCTTGTTAGATATGAGAGAATTCACACAGGGGAGAAGCCTTTTTCATGTTCAGAATGTGGGAAATTCTTTACACAGATCTCAAATCTTGTTAGACATGAGAGAATTCACACAGGGGAGAAGCCTTTTTCCTGTTCTGATTCTGGGAAATAAATCACACCACATTGCACATACAGTGGTGGCCAAAAGTATTGGCACCCCTGCAATTCTGTCAGATAATATTCAGTTTCTTAATGAAAATGATTGCAATCACAAATTCTTTGGTATAAATATATTCACTTATTTTGCTTTCAATGAAAAAACACAAAACAGAATGAAACAAAAAACAAATCATTGATAATTTCACCCAAAACCTCAAAAATGGGCCGGACAAAAGTATTGGCACCCTCAGCCTAATACTTGGTAGCACAACCTTTAGCCAAAATAACTGCGAACAACCACTTCTGGTAACCATCAATAAGTTTCTTACAATGCTCTGCTGGAATTATAGACCATTCTGCTCCAGGTCCCTGAGATTTGAAGGGTGCCTTCTCCAAACTGTCATTTTGAGATCTCTCCACAGGTGTTCTATGGGATTCAGGTCTGGACTCATTGCTGGCCACTTTAGAAGTCTCCAGTGCTTTCTCTCAAACCATTTTCTAGTGCTCTTTGAAGTGTGTTTTGGGTCATTGTCCTGCTGGAGGACCCATGACTTCTGAGAGAGACCCAGCTTTCTCACACTGGGCCCTACATTATGCTGCAAACATTTGTTGGTAGTCTTCAGACTTCATAATGCCATGCACACGGTCAAGCAGTCCAGTGCCAGAGGCAGCAAAGCAACCCCAAAACATCAGGGAACCTCCGCCATGTTTGACTGTAGGGACCGTGTTCTTTTCTTTGAATGCCTCTTTTTTTCCCGTTGATGCCTTTTCCCAAAAAGCTCTACTTTTGTCTCATCTGACCAGAGAACATTCTTCCAAAACGTTTTAGGCTTTCTCAGGTAAGTTTTGGCAAACTCCAGCCTGGCTTTTTTATGTCTCGGGGTACGAAGTCGGGTCTTCCTGGGTATCCTACCATACAGCCCCTTTTCATTCAGATGCCGATGGATAGTACGGGTTGACACTGTTGTACCCTCGGACTACAGGGCAGCTTGAACTTGTTTGGATGTTAGTCGAGGTTCTTTATCCACCATCCGCACAATCCTGTGTTGAAATCTCTCGTCAATTTTTCTTTTCCGTCCACATCTAGGGAGGTTAGCCACAGTGCCATGGGCTTTAAACTTGTTGATGACACTGCACACGGTAGACACAGGAACATTCAGGTCTTTGGAGATGGACTTGTAGCCTTGAGATTGCTCATGCTTCCTCACAATTTGGATTCTCAAGTCCTCAGTGTTACGGTCTGGAGGTGGATCCACTGGACCACCGCAGGCGATGGCGTAAGCCCACACCAGGGAGTGGAATCTAAGTGGGACCCGGTATTCACCAGAGCCCACCGCAAAGCGGGATGGTCTTGCTGCGGCGGGTGTCCACCAGGTCACTACCACTGGCGGGGCTTGCCTGCGGTGGCGGCCAAGGGTGCGAGGTACAGTAACGGCAGGCAGGCTCGTGGTCGTGGACAGGCAGGAGGTCAGGACAGGCGGCTCTGGTTCGTAGATGGTAGACAAGCAGGAGGTCAGGGCAGGCGGCAAGGTTCGTAGACGGTAAACGTAAGCAGAGAGTCGGTACACGGTAAGGCAAGACAGGAACGCTCTGGAACACTTTCACCATGGGAATATACACCAAGGATCCGGCGAGGGCCGGCAGGAAGGGGCCGGACTAAATAGGAGCAGTGCCCGGCAATGAGCCAATTACCGGCGCACTGCCCCTTGAAAGTCAAACTGCCGTCGCACGCGCGCCCCTAGGGGAGGAGCTACGCGCCGGGGGACGGAGCCAGACAGAGCAGGAGCGTGGTCGGGTAAGTGAACGCCGGAGGGGGCTGAAACCCGACATGCGGGACGGGGCTCCGCTGGGAGCAGGGGCACGGGCGCGCCTGTGACCCGGGACAGTGGTCGCAGGGGCGTCCGTGACACTCAGACAGTTCTTTGGTCTTCTTTCTTTTCTCCATGCTCAATGTGGTCACACAAGGACACAGGACAGAGGTTGAGTCAACTTTAATCCATGTCAGCTGGCTGCAAGTGTGATTTAGTTATTGCCAACACCTGTTAGGTGCCACAGGTAAGTTACAGGTGCTGTTAATTACACAAATTAGAGAAGCATCACCTGATTTTTCAAACAGTGCCAGTACTTTTGTCCACCCCCTTTTTATGGTTGGTGTGGAATTATATCCAATTTGGCTTTATGACAATTCTTTTTGTGGTTTTCCATTTAAGACAAATTAAATGAAGATAATAATACCAAAGAATTTGTGATTGAAACTGAGTATTATCTGACAGAATTGCAGGGGTGCCAATACTTTTGGCCACCACTGTAAGAGAATTCACACATAAAAGGGAATGTTCTCTAAAAGGGACATGTACAGAAAATTTTAACTTTATTGACAGAATTTGGACAGAATGTGGAGAATGTTTTATTATTAAATCAAATCTTTGATGTTCCAACACCTGAGATTGTTCACAGATATTAACCAGCCAATAACAGTGTGTAAGTTCTATAACAATGTACAGAACACGAGCGCATTAGATCTGGGGGTTAGTGTAAGTCTAAAGAACCAAAGTACAAAAAAGGGAAAAAAGTCCTAAAATATAACTTTAATTAAATAAAAATTAAAAGAATGAATAGTGTCAACAAAAATCTGATAGTCGATGCAACAGTGCTGATTAGAGGTTATGTAAAGTCCCTACGGCAAGGGGCCCATGGAGGACATACAGAAAAAGGTCAATATAAATAAAAATGTTTAATAGACTACATTCTATGGATGTTTCTGTATGTCCTCCATGGGTCAGTTTGAATAATTCTTATAATCTTATAACATTAACCCTCATTTATTTATTTGAACTGATTGTCTATCATTGGCTATTGGTCATTTTTTATGTGATTGTGGACTTAGTGATCCCTCCTTTCTTCATAACCTTGTATCCTGATGGTTAAGTTTACATCTTGGATTAATGGAAACATATTGGGACGATTATGTGAGGGCCTATTAGGGTTTGTTTAGTTTGTGTAAGGCTAGGTTCACACAGCTTAAATGCAGGGCGTAATAACCCCCTGCAATTACGCGGTGGGGCGGGGGTGGGGGCGCGAGTGCGGGTGGGAGGGGGGGGGGCGGCACCTCGCCGGCCCATAGATAATCATTACCAGCGGCGTATACGTGCCGCTGGTAATTCACATGTCACTTATCTCCCCCCCAGGGAGAAGAGACGTAATCCATGGTTCTCTATGGGAACTGTGGATTACCGTAATGACTAGGACGTATTCCAGCCGTAATTTGCGCACTCCTGCGCGTAATTACGGACTGAAATACGTCCTATTTTAAGCCTTGTGAACATAGCCTAAGGGTTAGGTACCAGATGGGAACAGGAAAACAAAGGAAGAATGGCGTGCGTATGATAATTGTGTGCAATATAAAATATAACTTTTACTTCACAATTTTAAAATATTGTGCGGCTGAGCACTCAACATATTACATATGGATATAGATGCCGTCAAATAGCGCTATTTGACGGCATCTATATTTTTGGATATGTGTATTGGGTACAATAATTGAACATATATCCATATGTAATATGTTGAGTGCTAAGTCGCACAATATTTTAAAATTGTGAAGTAAAAGTTATATTTTATATTGCACACAATTATCATACGCACTCCATTCTTCCTTTGTTTTCCTTATATGTGCAATGGAGTAATTACTCGATACTATCTACATTATCGGGAATAGGTTCTCCTTGTTTTTACCAGATGGGAACACCCTCATTAGGACGACCTATCCTGTATTATTAGGATATTGAGATTGTAGACTACCACGGCTGTAGATGTTCTCTTGCCGTTGGTACTTTACGTCTTCTCTAATCAGTGCAGTGGCATCGACTAATAGATTTTTGTTGTCACATTTCATTGTTTTAATTTTTATTTAATATAAGTTATATTTTTGGCCTTTTTTTTCCCTTTTTGTACTTTAGATTATTGATATTAGGGAATATTGGTGACACGTCATCCGTTGTTGCATTGTTCTTAAGTCTAAACAACAAAAAGTAATAATTCCCATATAGGCTATATCCCAACAACATCAAATTACCAATGTAAATCTCTGACTTCGTTATAATAAATATGAATAATAAACATAGCACACCTTTATAAAAGTTTCTGTTCACATCATTTCAGTCCATGGCGGGTGATAGAGTCCATATTGGATCATTTCGGTAAACTTATCCCTCTTGGAAACATATGGGAACATGTATGAAAACTGTCTGGGTCTAAAACTCACTTTGTTGCCAATAGCAACCAATCAGAGCGCCCCTCTCATGTCATATAGTGCTCTGGAAAAATTAGAGGGGCGCTCTAATTGGTTGTTATGGGCAACAAAGTGAGATTTAGACCTAGTCAGTTTTCATACATGTGGCCCATAGATTCTAGAGCTCCAGATATAACCAATATAGTGATAAATTCATAAATTGCCAGTCCAGAGCCAAAAGGAAGGACGAAAGCACAGCACACAAAACACGGGAGGTATTACCCAATGCCCCTGCCGGGGGCGCTCTAACTCCATGTGATATTAGCGCAGTACACTGGTGACGTCACTGATTGGAGCTGCAAGACCCTAAGTATTTCACAATGTCACAAATTCCTTCATCAGGGAAACCTAAGTGCGCTATAGTCCTCGTAATAAAGTCCTAGTAACCAAAATGATGTAGAATTAAGTAACCCGTGAGGTAATTAGCACTAAAATAATCAAACTTTATTAAACAAATACAAAAAATAACCAAATATAAACACAAGATAAAGAAATGTTTGTCTGAAATTACTTTGCAGTTTATTCAAGAATATTAATTAAAAGGAAACAATGTAATGTCCCAGTTCAGACCATTTAGAGCAATAGTTTTCTAATAAAAATCCTTCCTACTACAAGATTAATCTTTCTAAGTCAATGATATTGGGGCTGAATCTTCCTTCTAACCTACAGGATTCTTATCCTTCCAAATGGGAAACATCTGCTATTTTACATCAAAACTAACTTTCCTCTCCTTCTAAAGTCTCTCCAACATGAACTTGACTGAATATCCCGAGTCGACAATTCCTGGCCGGGCAGAATAGTATTATACAGGATGATTATTTTGCCTAAAGTGTTTTTTCAGAACTTTTCCTATTCTTAGGCAAATTTTTAGGACTTTCCATTGCCAAAATATACATTCCTTTGGCCATCAAAAAGGCCAAGCCTGGCTCCTCTCTCATCATAAGGGAGATGAATCTGCAGGGTCTAGCCTTGCCTAATTTGAGATCATATCATATAACCAGGTTAGGGCATGGAGAGCACCACCAAATAACAAACTGTGGGCCTTCACAGAGCCTGCTCTTCACGGCCTTCCCTTTCTCTGGCCCTGTATTGTTAACTAGTGTTGAGCGATTACGTTGGCCATCGAAATCGGTCGATGGTCGGTAGTCGACCATCATCGACAAGATAGTCGATGGTCGATGGTAGATTATGATCGAAGACCATTAAAGTCTATGGGAGAGCAACAACACCTTCATTCTTACACCCAAACAGGGCTGGAGAAGCTGGAATTAACATCCACAACAGTCAAATGGATACGTGCTACATCTTAGGCAACACGCTTAGGTTATAAAAGCCACAGAAAAAAAATCACAGACCATTCACTATCCCTGTCTTGCACCACAGCATGACCCTTAAACCTGCATGACCCACAAATTAAAAAGTGCCAGAAGGCAGTATGATTTGAACCATCATTTTACTTGAACTGGACATTGAATATCCCTGTCCTGGAACGCAGTATGAGCCCCAAACCTGCATGACCCCCAGATTTAAAAAGTGCTGGAAAAAGGAGTCTTTCAACCACCATTTTAGTTTCACTGGACATTGACTATACCTGTCCTGGGCCACAGCATGAGCCCCAAACCTGCATGACCCCAGATTAAAAAGTGCCGGAAAAAGGAGTCTTTTAACCACCATTTTAGTTTCACTGGACATAGACTATCCCTGTCCTGGGCCACAGCATGAGCCCCAAACCTGCATGACCCCAGATTAAAAAAGTGCCTGAAAAAGGAGTCTTTCATCCACCATTTTAGTTTCACTGGACATTGACTATCCCTGTCCTGGGCCACAGAATGAGCCCCAAACCTGCATGACCCCAGATTAAAAAGTGCCGAAAAAGGAGTCTTTCAACCACCATTTTAGTTTCTCTGGACATTGTCTTTACCTGTCCTGGGCCACAGAATGAGCCCCAAACCTGCATGACCCCAGATTAAAAAGTGCCGGAAAAAGGAGTCTTTCAACCACCATTTAGTTTCACTGGACATTGATTATACCTGTCCTGGGGCCACAGCATGAGCCCCAAACCTGCATGACCCCAGATTAAAAAGTGCCGGAAAAAGGAGCCCTTTGAGCCACCATTTTAGTTTCACTGGACATAGACTATCCTGTCCTGGGCCACAGCATGAGCCCCAAACCTGCATGACCCCAGATTAAAAAGTGCCGGAAAAAGGAGTCTTTCAACCACCATTTTAGTTTCACTGGACATATACTGTCCTTGTCCTGGGTAGCGCTTGTCCCTCCATATGAGTGCGGACCAATTGAGCTTCACTTGGAAATACTGGTGGTTAACGCTCCTGTTCCACCCAGGTGCCCTTTTCTTGGCATTCTTTTTCACATTTACTCAACATCTGGAGAAATTGTCTCTGTAACTTTGTTTCTCTGTCCGTGCTCCGTACTCCATGTCCTCTGAATAACCTACATCTGGTCAAGTTTTCCTGTACCTCCCTTGTACAATTCAGAGGAATTTTTTTACCAGCTATTTTTTTTTTTTTTTTTAAAAACATGATTTTTATTGAGAAGAAAAGATATCATCCTTTACAAACAATCACATTGCAATATATAGATAACACTTCAATATGTAACTTCAATATGTAACATTTAAACTTCTCCATTTAATTATAATAACATCCATAAAAGATAAACCGAGCCAAACTTAAATAATCCCTATAAAGTCCCTCCCCTACCACCCACCAGCAACCCCGGAAATGGAAAAATCTATCACCCAAAAATTTTATGAAACCACCCTTTCCTCATCAAGGAATAATCAAATGATAAGATCACCTACCCAGTGTGGGAATTCCTCTCTTGTAACCTTTCTTCCCTATCTTAGCCAACCCAGACTTTCCCTAGTAATGTATCATCCCCTACCTCTAGTCTGCCCAAGGAACCAGCCAACTTTTCCCTGAGGTAGTAATCAGAAGTGCGAAAGTGATCCATCAGCGCCCCAACCTCTTCATCTGAAAAAGTTTTAACTATAAAACTTCCACTTTTTAAAGAACTTCTCAGATAAAGAGCTCTTATTTGTTTCCGCCTCAATCCTATCTATGTTTAGCAATCTCTTAATCAATAGGACAGCTTCATCCTTTGTCGGGACACTCTCCTCCAACCAATGTCTTAGGATACACTTCTTAGCAACCAGTAGTAACGTGTGCACCCCCTTGTGATTTATTAAGGCAGGAGTCTCTCCCGTCCTGTTGTCGTTTGCAAGGATATAAGGGAAAATCGCGCTTATAGGATCTCTCCGCACCTCCACATTCCACACCTCTCTAATCAGCAAAAGAATTTCATCCCAATATTTCTTCAGCTTCGGGCACTGCCATATACCATGTATCAGGTCGGCCTTCTGTAGCTTACATTTGGGACATTCCCTGAGATAGTGCGCAGGGGCATTTCTTAACGGAAGATTAAACGCGTAAGTGGCTTTGTGAGCCAAGCGGAAGAACATCTCCCTCCAGTTTTCGTTAATAATAGAAGCTCTAATTTTCCCCCACCCTGCTCTGATTTTTTGCTGTATCTCGGGGTCTCTCAGCTCCCTTTCCCACGAACGAAAACAGGATTCCTTAATTGGTGCTAGCACTCTGTCACATAATCTCCTGTAAATCATGGACAAGGAACCACAGCGATCCTGACCCTTTACCAAATCATCAAATATGCCTGGCGTCTCTGCTGCCGCTAAATTTTTAATCTTAGACTTACAAAAGGCCATCACTTGCCAGAATTGGAAGACTTGTCCCTCCCTGAAACCGTATTTCTCTTTCATTTCTTGCCACGTCATGAACCTATTATCCTGCTCATTGATTAGGTCTCCTATAGATCTTATATTTTTACTTCTCCATTCTTTGAAAAACTTATTTTCCCTTCCTGCCGGAAATGTGGGCAATTCCCAGATGGGAGCATATTTTGAAAGATGCACCGGCAGAGTGAACAGCTTTCTGACATGCTTCCATGTGGCAATAGTGTCTCTAAGAACTACACTCCTTTTCACATGCTGAGGAAGATCCCTAACTGGCATATGTAAGAGCGCAACCAGGTTCTCCGGGCAAGCCAGCTGCCGTTCAAGGTGTAAGTTAGAGAAACTATTGCTCTCATTTAGCCAGTCCCTCACATGGCGCACCAACGCCGCTAAATTATACATTCTAATGTTGGGAAGGTTCAAACCCCCGTCCAACTTGGATAAACTAAGCTTTTTATAGGAAATCCTAGGCCTCTTGGAATTCCACAAAAATTTTACAAATGCGGATTGTAACCTGTTTACATCCGTATGTTTCAGAAGAATGGGCAAATTTTGCAAGGGATACAATAAGCGAGCAAAGCTTATCATTTTTATCAGCTGCGCCCTCCCAAATAATGATAATGGCAATGCACTCCACCTTTTCAAGTCTCCTAGTATTTTATCTATCAAGGGCCTATAGTTCAATTGATATAAATAAGAGTTCTTTCTTCCTATTCTTATCCCCAAATATGTCAAGGAGGAAGAGACCACCTGAACCTCCTCTCTTAACTGTACCCCTTCTCCATGGTCCCCTAAAAAAAAGCAGCTGACTTTTAGATATGTTGATTTTATACCCACTAAGGGGTCCCACTTGATTCAGAAATGCAATTACCTTACCCAGATGATCCTTTGGTGAATTCAGGAAAAGCATCATGTCATCTGCAAAGCAGCATAACTTGACCTCCTCTTTGCCCACTTTTATTCCTTCAAAGATATCGGAAAAGAGTAAATATCTAATGACTGGTTCCAGTGCAATATTAAATAGTAATGGGGAAAGCGGGCACCCCTGTCGGGTCCCTTTCTGTAACTGTCCCGCAACCGCGAGGTCATTGTCTGAAACTGTTCCCTGGTCTGCTTTTTGATATGAGCTGTATAAGCTATTATCTTCCCCCTCAGGAAAGCATTAGCTTTGTACAAAAACAAAAAGGTGTTATCCCTATGTCCCGAATTAGTTTCACAGAACTCCTTCCACCAGCTTTTCACCAGCTCATAACAACCCTCCTCCTTTAGGAAGAATTCCGGTAGTCTCCAGAGTATATTGGTACCCTTAGGGAAAGTATCCTGGAGTGTGAGCGTGATTGGGGCGTGGTCAGAGATTACAATATCTAGGATATTAGAGTCTACCCATTTACCCATCGTTCTAGTTCTATCATTCAAGAAGAAATAGTCTATTCTTGACCAGGAATTTTTGCATCCTAGCCATATCTTCCGCATTTAGGTGTGTTTCCTGAAGTAAAACCAGGTCCCCTTTGAATTTCTGCAAGTGCCTTAGTACCTTCCTTCGCTTGTTAGGGGACTTTAACCCCTTAATGTTCCAAGATATCTTCATGTTAATTTTGTCCCACCCGCTTTCAATACCTGGCTAACCTTGTATCTGGCAAACTCCCGATCCTCCCTCATCACCTGGGTGACCTCCTGCCGGAACTCCCTTCTCATCAATGCCCATGATGAATTAAAACTATCCCATTTCCTTGTTTAGTAGGCTCGAAACTTCCCCTCCCCCCCACCTGGACGAAAATCCCAACAGCAAACCGAAACCGTAATTTCAAGAGCTGGGCTCCTCTTTTTTCCAACATTGTGAGCAACCCAATTTCAACCTCTTGGTAGATACTACCACCCCTCTCCCTTTACCTAGGGAACAAAATAATTTTCAATCCCCACCCCCACCCCCCAACTCTATGAACAAGTAAAGCATTGAACAGACTGGTAGAAAAGTCCCCTTGTCCCTGGAGAACTTAGCAAAGGATATATATCTTCTTTTCACGTTGCAGGTAGCGGAGTCTCCAGCAGTAGTCTCCTAGTTGGAGAACCAGCACTTCTCCCCTTTCCTGTTCCTGGAGCCCCGCCGTCAGTCCTGAAGCCGAAGCTCTTGATGATTGTCTCGGAGACGGAGATCTAGTTGACCTGTTTGGAGACAGTCTTGGAGAGCTTTTATCCGCTGATGTAGATTGTCTCTGAAGTAGATAGCTTCTCGCTTCCTCCGGAGAATAGTATGTGGAGGTGTTTCCGTTGCTATGAAATATCTTTAAGATAGCCGGGAACAGTAGAGCGAATCTTATCTTCTTGTGGTAGAGATCTGTGCAGATGCCGGAGAATGCCTTTCTCTTACGAACCACCTCCGCCGAAAAATCCTCAAAAACAAGTATTTTGGAGCCTCTGAGTATCACTGGGGTGTTGCGTCGCTTGAATGCACGGATTATGGCAGTTTTGTCCGTGAAATCTAGGAATTTAGCAATTACTTGTTGCGGTCGTTCTCTTCGGGCCCCTGGGGTGACACTTCCCTGCCTCTTTGCTCTCTGCGGTCAGGACCCAATCTGTGCGCTCTCTCCAACCTTGCACAAATGCTGAATCTTTAAGTTTCGTTGGTAACTCTGCTCGAGATGGATAACACTCTTTTTTTTGGATTGATC
>JAODAL010044478.1:0-32846 GCA_025379985.1 Phyllomedusa bahiana | reverse complement strand
TGACGTGCTGCCCTAGGGGGCAAAAGGGCAACGGGCGACAGCCCCCTGGCTGCAAAATGTGGGGCTGTCAAGAAAAAGGCCAAAACAGTGGGGTCAATACCAAATAGGAACGCCAAACCAAAATCAAACCAGTAGGGATAAATGTAAACAAGCCGGTCAAAAGCCAAACGGGAGCGAGGTACAAGATCAGAAGACAAGCCAGGGTCAGGAGAACAAGCCGAGGTCAGGTACACAGGTAAGCAGAACAAAATAGCACAGGTAATAGGCAGCCAGGAAAATATCACCGGCGCTGGACTCAGCCTTCAGGGAGTTTAAATGGGATTCCCGGATACCGCCCCTGTAGCTGATTGGAGCAGCCTCCGGGACCTCCCATTGGCTGGACGTCTGTCACTCACAGAGCTGCCAGCAGCAAGAGTATCAGGGTGGGGTTGCAAATCAGCTGCTGCAGCCTGTAGATCCCTGCAGCCTGAGTGCAGCCTAGCCCTGACACTAGCCCTATAAATCCCCAGCAACAAAAGAAAAATGCCCTACCTGGAACAGGGCAGGCGCCCGATAAGTGTGACACCATTTACCTCCCTATCCCTGAACAAACACCCTAGTGTTATGTTCACACAGTATATAGTCAGCATATTGCGTCATGTACCTGTGCGTGCTATTTGAAATACGCGCTGGCCAGTGCATACTCCAAATAGCGTTCTGGCCCTCCTCCCACCCACTCCCACTTTCTCTGGCGCGTAAGCGCCGACAAGAAGCGACATGTTACTCAATGAGTGCTATGATTTACCGTATTTGCGGAGCATACTTCAGGTGTATTGCAGCACAAATATGCCGTGTGAACATACCCTAAACATATACCCTCAAATGTTGAAACACAATGAGATTTAACATAATACTAGTGTGATGAGAAAGGGAAGGTACAAGGATGCAATTACAAGCAACAAAAAAAGTTACTATGGTCACAGAATGTAGCAAAATGTGATGGTAATGCTATTACTGTTAATAAGGTGTTCTAAATCAAAACCAGAGCATGCTTATAATATGAATGAATATACTTGTGAAGCTGCTATATTATACAATATATACAAGACACATACCGTATATGCTCAAATATTGGTGACACTGCCATACTACTGGAATGTTATCAACAAGACAGGTATTGTACTCTGTCATGGGATAGAATTTGACTCTTCTCTGCCATTTAAGCCACACACTCACGTTCTTACCTCTGCCTGTCTGTTCCCTCCACCTGAAAAATATTTCTGAAATCCGCTCATTCCTTACCTTCAATTCTACAAAAATGCTGGTCCATGTCCTTGCCATTTCTGGCCTAGACTACTGCAACATCCTTCTCTGTGGCCTCCCATCTAGTACTCTTGCTCCCTTCAATCCATCCTCAACTCTGCTGCTAGTCTGAACCACCTCTCTCCTAACTACTACTCATGAATCCCTTCACTGGCTACGCATTGCCCAGCAAATTCAGTTCAAGTTACTAACTATGACCTACAAGGCTCTCCATAACCTGTTCCCATACATCTCTGCCTTAATCTCCAGATACCTCCCATCGTGCAATCTCCGATCCTTACAAGACTGTTTTCTCTGCTCTCCCCATGTCTTCACAAAACTCCTCACACAACCATCTCCAAAACTTCTCCCATGGATCCCCTATGCTATGAAACTCATTACCCACTCGTTACTGTCACTAGATACAAAAGTCACCTGAAAACCCATCTTTCATGTTAGCATACAACCTACAATAACCCTGCTGCTATTACACCATCCCTCCAACTTGTCTGCTCCTTCCTTCCTTCCTTCCTACCTACCTACGACTCTCTCTCCCTCTGTACCAGTTGTTAGTATTTTAATGTTGCTATTGTACTTTATTTGCTCCTATGTTGTCTATGTAACCCTCCTCAAATGAACAGCTCCTTGGAATTAATTGTGCTTTAAAATAAATAATAATAATAAATACTTCAATGCGTTTCTCGTAAAATCATAAGGATCATAAGGGAGAGACAAAAGTAGCATAGATCACACAAAAATTAACAATAATCAACGGTAGCATAAGAAACCAACTATATGTAGGGATAAGAGTAGCACACACAGCAATGGTAACGAAGGGGGACATGTATGAAACAGAATTAAACAGAAGTCTGGCGTCATTTTAGCCCGAAATCTAGTGCAGCCCCATTCGCTATATTTTTAAAAAGGCCGCACTCCGAAATTAAGCGCAATACAGATTTCGGAGGGTGTGCTGAAAGCGTTTCACACTAGAACCATACGAAGCTACACATTTATAGCTTGAGTACAGCAGACGCATTACTGCTGGAACAAGTAAACCACTTAAAAAGTGGTTTACCTGAGCCAGAATTGCCATTTCTGCGCTAGAATGCGCTTGATTTATGACCCGCAGTAGAACAGGTTCATAGATTCAGGCACATTCTACAATATTATTGTGCGCATAATAATTGGCATCTGGGTGTCAAAAATCATACATGTCGTCTTAAATGTGTATAGAGACACAAATATTCTTATTATCCATTTTGGTCATATAAATAGCACGTTAATCTGCATAAATAAACCCACCAGTAAGATACAGGGCAGGTAATTGCATCAATAAATATGGCACCTACAGGTCACCAAAAAGAATCAGTGTAATGGCAAACATGATACTCTGTCCACCTGTAAAATAAACTCCATACCAGTAAGGTCACCCCTTGTATTATTCATGAAACCCAGCTCTTTTAGACAGCCATTTTTAAAAAGTCCTATAACATTGCCTGCGATGATGCTCAAGCACTGGGTTGGATCTATGCAAAAAGAAAAGAATGAAGGATAGACTCATAATTCTACCTTCTTTTGTATCAACTACTTTGACACAAAAAGCTACTACAAGAACTGAATGTGTGATTCCAGGCTAAGGCTGGGTTCACACAATGTGTTTTCATGCATATTTTGCTCAGCATTTGTAATCCAAAAAATAATAATGAGTCAAAAACAATAAAGAAGTATAAGTCTTTTCAATACATTTTTTCTTCGTAGGTTTCATTCCTAGTTTTGGCTGTTAAATACAGATGCAAAATATGCATGAAAAAGCCCCTAAGTATGAATTCATGAAATTCATTAGATGAGTGTATAGTGCACCCCAATGTATGAACCTGTCATAAATCTGGCAGCGAATCCAGTTCAAGTTAGGAACCTTGACCTACATGGCTCTCCATAACCTCTCCCCTCCATACATCTCGGCCTTAATCTCCAGATACCTCTCCTCACAGGACCTTCTTCTCTGCTCTCCCCTGATCAGCTTTAACAGCACAATGACACCAGGTAAGCACATATAGATACAGTGAAGGAAATAATTATTTGATCCCTTGCTAATTTTGTAAGTTTGCTCACTGACAAAGACATGAACAGTCTATAATTTTAAGGGTAGGTTAGTTTTAACATTGAGAGATATAATATCAAAAAATAAAATCCAGAAAATCACATTGTATAAATTAAATAAATTTATTTGCATTTTGCAGTGAGAAATAAGTATTTGATACTCTACCAACCATTAAGAATTCTGGTTCCCATAGACCAATTAGATGCTCCTAATCAACTCATTACCAGCATTAAAGATAGCTGATTTCTTTAGACTTTACCATGATGTTACACACAGAAGCAGTGTGCTTCTGGTGTTTATTAAAATGCATCCACAAATGTGTCTCTAATTATCTCAGATGTTGTCAATAAATATATCAGAAGCTTGCAAAGACATGACATCATCATATGGTCTGTCCCAAATTGTTTAAAGGCATAGAAATCCCTTTGTACATAAACTTTTGACTTTACAGAAAGTAATAAAAATGCCCTAAAAAATTATCTCTCATCATTTGGCAAATATAAATAATTGTGGTAATCCTAATTGATCTAAAACAGGTAAGGTTTATTCTGATGTCATGTCAGATAGTAAGATAAACATGCATATGTGTCTTTTTATATAGTGTATGTAAACTTCTTGTTTCAACTGTATATCATGCTCTAAGAACAGAGACATAGCATGTTTGTGTCCTGATGGCTGGCCTCTGGGACACATGTTGTGCACCCATGTTCCAGAGGATTGTGGCCTTTTGTGGTTGGGTTCACATCGTGTTTTTTGATGCACATTTTGCAGCAGTATTTGTACGCCAAAGCCAGGAGTGGAGCCTACATAAAGAAAAAGTGTAATGAAAAGGCTTCCCAATCTCTTCCCTGTTTTGGACCCATTCCTGGTTTTGGCTTACAATTACTACTGCAGAATATGTGCCTAAGAACACTGTGTAAACCCAGCCCTTATGTTAATCCAGACACAGTGGTGAATATGTAGACAGGGCTGTGTCTGGTAGTGAAAGCTGTGCTGTGCATTTTTTCTGTTTTTATAAAACTCCCTCATACTGCAATGTGTAAGTGCATACATTAGGATGTGGTAGACTGACAGCCCTGTTTTATTAGTCTTTTTTGCCATTTCAATGGTTTGGCCAGGGTTTTCATATACTGATTGTAATTTTCAGATCATACTAACAAAGCTGGGAAGGGTGCCCATCGTGCATGTCCTAGAGCCTCTACCCACAAGAGCGAAATTGTGACCTGCAGCAAAGCTAGCCCTGGTGGCAAAACACAGCAGCTCAGTCTCAGTGTGCTAAGAGAGGCTAGCAAATTGTGGTGCTAGGTCACTAGGTCTCGAAACCGTCCAGTGTCAGTATGTTACGCATGCTTGCAACTGATAAAGAAGAGAACCAAGGAGTGGACTGCTCAGTAACACAATGAGCTGAATCATTGCCAATAGTACAACAAGCAATATGTCTTCAAAGGCTAAATTCCTGAGAACACACACCACGTATCCAGGCTAAATTTACACTTATCCTCTCATTTAAAAGTCTACAGTAACCAATATTCTGTGGCTTCTAATAGATTAAAACCATGAAATGCAATGGTCTTTGTACTTCAATAACACGCTTTATGGTTTCTTGGCCAAAGTCAAAAATTCATGGCAGCAACCTATGCTGCAATATAGAATAGCCTTTTGCCTGAATGTCCAACTATCATACCAAGGTCGAAATGTATGATTTATGGCGCTTAAACGCAAAGTTTTCTGTGCATAAGAATAGTGTAGAATGCACCTGATTTATGAACCTGTTCTACTGCGGGTCATAAATCAGGTGCATTCTAGCACAGAAAAGACAATTCTGGCTCAGGTAAACCGCTTTGAAAGTGGTTTACCTGTTTCAGCAGTAATGCGCCTAGAATTCCCAGACTGAAACTATAAATCTATAGCTTTGTATGGTTCTTGTGCGCCTCCCTTCCCATACGCCCCCCTAAATCAAGCGCATTACAAAGTGCCGTGGGCGCTCTGTAATGCACCTGATATTGGCGTGCGGGCGAATTAAAAATATATCAAACAGGGCTGAAAAGACGGCAAACTTCTGGCGCAGCCCTGTTCATACATATCGCCCTTTCTTCATTGCTCATAGCAACCAATCAGAGCCGCTCTTTAATTTTTTAAGAGCATTATATGAAATGAAAGGGAGCCCTGGTTAATTGTTATGGGCAACAAAGAAAGTCTTAGACCTAGACAATTTTCATACATAAGTCCCTTAGACTCTTCTACATGCAAACAGAAAGAGGTTTCTTCTACTAAGTGAATATTACTGTTGAATTAAATCTGGGTACTAATTTAATACTTTATTTTACATGTAGTCAGGGCTGTCTTAACAGCATTAAAGGAGTGTTCTAACCATGCTGTTTCACAGTCACAGGCAACTTCAGATTTATATTGGTCAAGCTGTGGGTGGTTCAATAGCAGTGATGAGTTTATTTAGCTTCTCTATAATATGCTGAGCGTTAAAGAGACATACTGTAAGTGCAGGATGTTTAATCTGTAAGTAAAAAAAAAAAGCTACAGACCTCCAAGGAATGAAAACAATTGCTTTTCAAAGGTAGACAATCTAATCCTATTAGAGATAAAGACTTTGCTCAGTCCAAACATGTTGACTTCACTCCCTGTTAATACAAAAACAGTGCCACTTTTTCATTTTTCTTTTTTGTGTGCAACCTTCACTTAGGCACAATCATAGGGCCTCCAACCCCACGATTTCCTTTATCAAAGCAGTGATGTGCCAGAAGATTTATATAAAAAATTAAACTTTATTTTAAACCACGGTAAAAAAGGCTTCTTTCAAGCACCATTGGTATCGTCATATTAGAAGGTACACATGCTCAATTCTATGAGTACATACGTATAAAGAACAACAGTCCTTTTCATACTCCAAATGGAGTTTTCCTCGTGGAGACGCCAGGAGACCGGGCAGCCCGCAACAGAACAGCGACGTTTCGAGGAGATCACCTCCCCTTTCTCAAGCATGCGTAGATGATCCCATACTCAAGCTATATAGGGCTAATTAAACACACATGATAAAAACAGATAAAAACAACTATCATAAGAATGATCGTAAACTATAGCTTTCATTAATTCCTTTAGGGGCCAGAGAACTCAATCGGTGTATCCACTCGGCTTCCTTTTGTAATAATTTTGTTTGCAACTGTTTAGGATTTTTACAATAGACTTTTTGTAGCACACACCAACATAATTGTGCTACACTATGTTTCTCTGTTGCGAAATGTTGCGCAACTGAGGATTCACCAAACATCTTTTTACCTTCTTCAGGATTATGGTCATTCTTTTTATTTACAAATTGCCTTATCAATGATTTATGCTCATTCAATCTGACTTTTATCATCCTGCTAGTCTGACCCACATAGATCTTCCCACAAGGGCACTTAAGCATATACACCACCGCTTCACTATCGCAAGTGTGTGAACCCTTAATATATATAGGGAAGCCTTTCGTTGGATGGTATATGTGGTCACCTCTTATAATAGCAGAACAGTGCTGACAACGACAACAAGCAAATGTGCCTGAACGAGCGGTTCCAATCCTAGTCTGTACAGTCCCCTGCGGTTTTTTATTATTAATATCTGTCGATACTAACTGTTGTCCTACAGTTTTACCTCTACGATACACGCACCTCGGTCGATTTTTAAACAATGATCCATATTGAGGGTCAGACTGCAACACTTTCCAGTGCGTTTGAATAGCTTGTTTAATAATCCCAGCATGGCAATCATATGTAGATATAAATAAGAAGGCCTCATCATCTTTTTTCTTTGGCACTTTTCAAATATGTCTCTCTAGATGTATTATAGACTTCCAATGGTGCTTGAAAGAAGCCTTTTTTACCGTGGTTTAAGATAAAGTTTAATTTTTTACATGAATCTTCTGGCACATCACTGCTTTGATAAAGGACTTCACTCCCTGGTCACTGCCAAGTCGTGAAGGGAGATATGGACGGTAACCTAGAGACACTTGTGTGCACTCAGAGCAGATAAAATCTCTCTTATCTCCTGACCAGGGCAATATCAAAAGAGCAATGTATTTAGTAAAAGTCTTCATTTACCATTCCCTACATGTTGAAAGCTAATCATTGTAGTGAGAAAACCCTTTTAGGGCACCCGGGCAAAGCAGTTCACTAAGTACTGCCCAAGCACATGATGTTTCACCTCTAACCACACCCACATATGGCACCACATCAAGCCACACATCTAACAAACCCCAAGCACACCCAACCATGTCCAGCTTCCTCCAGCATACCAGTGCCGAGATAACATTTGCATTACTAGGGTCTAAATAGATGTATTATATAAATAAATAGATACAAAAGTAGATAGGTAGGCAGGCCCCAGTTGGGTATGTAGGCAGTGCCCCAGGGGAGTAGGTAGGTAGGCAGTGCCCAGGTGGGGTAGGTTGATATACAGTGCCCGAGGTGGGTAGGTAGATAGGTTAGACCCTCAAGCTAATTAGTGGTTCCTTCAATTAGAACAGAAAAAATAAATTAAAACTCACCTCTTACAAAACTAAAGCAGCCTGTAGCTTACAAGACTAACTGGCGGGAAAGGGGGGCAATGATGTCCTGAGGATTCACAGCATAATATACAGCGCTTACCTGGGGATCCAGATTCTCAGGACATACTTCTGACTGTCATAGGCCCTTATGCTCCCGGGGCCCCCGAGCAACTTTCTATTGTACTTAATGTGGTTTCTGATATAGTGGTTACTCCACTATATAAGAATACATTCCTTTTTCACTATTTTAAATTCTATAAAGCTTAGTATATATACCAATCTCTCTATGGTCTTTGCAAATACATATAGTTCTGGATATGATGCTAAAATTACTACACTGATGTGAAAAAATATTTGACCCTAACCAGATATCCCCTATTAATGCCTATTGGTGGCCAAAAATATTAGATGATCACTGCCCAAACCTGACAATTTCAGTGGGACTAAATATGTATGGGGGTATGCCAACTCTCCCTAATAAAAATGGTAGTATAAATAAGGTTCAGGCAAATGTGATTTTATCATGCAAAATGCTGTAGTCTCAGTGGGGATAAGCCACTGCCAGAGGTTTCCCCATTAAGATCACATGCTGAAATATCTCCAATAAGAGAAAACGTCACATGCGAATTACTGGATGTAACACTTATGCATTTTGCCTGTGACTGTACTGTATTCTTTTGTATACTCAGACTGTCTGTGTATCTAAGTAGAACCGGTCTCTAATTCTAGTAGTCACTGTATGACAGAATTATTTGTTATTTATGGCCTTATGTATGAAAACTGTCCAGTTATAAGACTTTCTTTGTTGCCCATAGCAACCAATCAGAGCTCCCCTTTCATTTTTACAAACCACTATATGAAATGAAAGGGGAACTCTTGCTATGTGCAACAAAGAATGTCTTAGACCTAGACAATTTTCGTACATGAGGCCCATAGTATTTACAGTGGGGAAAATAGGTATTTGATACACTGGCAATTTTGCAAGATTTCCGACCTACAAAGAATGGAGAGGTCTGTAATTATTATTGTAGGTACACTTCAAATGTGAGAGACAGAATCTAAAAAAGAACCCAGAAAATCACATTGTATGATTTTTAAATAATGAATTTGCATTTTATTGCATGAAATAAGTATGCGATCACCTACCAACCAGCAAGAATTCTGGCTCTGACAGATCTGTTAGTTTTTCTTTAAGGGTATGTTCACACAGCGTATTTTGGGACATACTGTATGCGCCACAATACATCAGGTGTTTTAAAAGTACACGCTGGCCAGCGAGTACTTCTAAAGTGCAGTGGGGATGGCCCCCATTCACTTCTATTATCCATGGTACGTAAACACCAGGAACAAGTGATATGTCACTTCTTTCTCTCATGTACAGCTGGGACCACAGTCTCCGAGATTATCGTTAGTAACACATTACTCCGTCATGGATTAAAATCCTGCAGGGCAAGCAAGGTCACCCTGCACACGCCAGCACATGTCCTGGCCCATTTGAAATCTGCTAATAACCATCTGAATGAACCAGAGGAGGCAGGAGAAGGTCATGTGGTCAAATGAGACCAAAATAGAACTTTTTGGTATCAACTTCATTCACAGTGTTTGGAGTAAGAAGAAGGAGTACAACCCCAAGAACATCGTCCCATTGGGGTGGACCCATCATTCTTTGTGGGGGCTTTACTGCAAAGCATTGAATATGGGTCAAGGCTAGGCCTTCCAGCAGGATGATGACTAGAGATGGGCGACTTTCTCAAAAATTCGATTCGCTGACTTCGCCGAATTTTCGTACAAAATTCGTTTCGGTCCGAATTGCTTTGGGACGAATCGCGTTAAAAACAGCTATTTCCAGGCTGCACAGAGCCTGCAGGGTGCTGTAGAACATTGTGCTATGCTTAAATATGCAGAGGGAGCTTGGTTTGGTCTTCATACAATGTTGTGTTTTAGTATGACACGCACATGACTGCTGCCGCTCTTAGAATCGCTTCACTATAAAATTCCCTGGGCTCCTAAGAGGGCAAAACTGACCAAAAAACTGAAGCGGGAATGTAGCCTGATAAAGTCAAGCTGAGGGCTCAGGTGGCAACATCAGTGACAGAGTGTGGAGGTGACGGCAGCAGCCACAGCAGCATGAGGTTAAAGAGTAGCACACTGATATTCTGGAGGTGGCAAAAACAGGAGTAGGCCACAGAGTGGCACAATGACACAGTGTGGAGGGCACGGCAGCAGCCACAGCAGCAGCATGAGGTCAGACAGTGGCACAATGACAGAGTGTGTAGGTCATGGCAGCAGCCACAGCAGCAGCATGAGGTCAGACAGTGGCACAATGACAGAGTGTGGAGGTCACGGCAGCAGCCACAGCAGCAGCATGAGATCAGAGAGTGGCACAATGACATTCTGGAGGTGGCAAAAACAGGAGGAGGCCACAGAGTGGCACAATGACAGAGAGTGGAGGTGATGGCAGCAGCAGCATGAGGTCAGAGAGTGGCACAATGACAGAGTGTGGAGGTCACGGCAGCAGCCACAGCAGCAGCATGAGGTCAGACAGTGGCACAATGACATTCTGGAGGTAGCAAAAACAGTAGTAGGCCAGAGAGTGGCACAATGACAGAGTGTGGAGGTGGCACCAACAGGAGTAGGCCACAGAGTGGCACAATGACAGAGAGTGGAGGTGACGGCAGGAACAAACAGCATGAGGTCAGAGTGGCACAATGACACGGTGTGGAGGTGGAAACGGAGCAGCAAACAACAGCAGCAGCAATGAGGTCATAGAGTGGGCATGAATGACATTCTGGAGGTAGCAAAACGTAGTAGGCACAGAGAGTGGCCACAATGGACAGAGTGTGGATTCGGTGGCACCAACAGGAGAAGGCCACAGAGTGGCACAATGACAGAGAGTGGAGGTGATGGCAGTAGCAACAGCAGCAGCATGAGGTCAGACAGTGGCACAATGACAGGGTATGTAGGTCACGGCAGCAGCCACAGCAGCAGCATGAGGTCAGACAGTGGCACAATGACATTCTGGAGGTGGCAAAACAGTAGTAGGCCACAGAGTGGCACAATGACAGAGAATGGAGGTGTCAGCAGCAGCAGCATGATGTCAGAGAGTGGCACAATGACAGAGAGTGTAGGTCACGGCAGCAGCCACAGCAGCAGCATGAGGTCAGACAGTGGCACAATGACATTCTGGAGGTAGCAAAAACAGTAGTAGGCCAGAGAGTGGCACAATGACAGAGTGTGGAGGTGGCACCAACAGGAGTAGGCCACAGAGTGGCACAATGACAGAGAGTGGAGGTGACGGCAGGAGCAACAGCATGAGGTCAGAGAGTGGCACAATGACACGGTGTGGAGGTGACCGCAGCAGCAAGAACAGCAGCATGAGGTCAGAGAGTGGCACAATGGCACAGTGTGGAGGTCACGGCACCAGCAACAGCAGCATGAGGTCATAAAGTGGCACAATGACATTCTGGAGGTAGCAAAAACTATCTATAAAAAATATGCAGAGGGAGCTTGGTTTGGTCTTCATACAATGTTGTGTTTTAGTATGACATGCACATGACTGCCGCCGCGCTTAGAATCACTTCACTATAAAATTCCCTGGGCACCTAAGAGGGCAAAACTGACCAAAAAACTGAAGTGGGAATGTAGTCTGATAAAGTCAAGCTGAGGGCTCAGGTGGCAACATCAGTGACAGAGTGTGGAGGTGACGGCAGCAGCCACAGCAGCATGAGGTTAAAGAGTAGCACACTGACATTCTGGAGGTGGCAAAAACAGGAGTAGGCCATAGAGTGGCACAATGACACAGTGTGGAGGGCACGGCAGCAGCCACAGCAGCAGCATGAGGTCAGACAGTGGCACAATGACAGAGTGTGTAGGGCACGGCAGCAGCCACAGCAGCAGCATGAGGTCAGACAGTGGCACAATGACAGAGTGTGGAGGTCACGGCAGCAGCCACAGCAGCAGCATGAGGTCAGAGAGTGGCACAATGACATTCTGGAGGTGGCAAAACAGTAGTAGGCCACAGAGTGGCACAATGACAGAGAGTGGAGGTGACGGCAACAGCAGCATGAGGTCAGACAGTGGCACAATGACAGAGTGTGGAGGTCACGGCACCAGCAACAGCAGCATGAGGTCATATAGTTGCACAATGACATTCTGGAGGTAGCAAAAACTATATATAAAAAATATGCAGAGGGTGCTTGGTTTGGTCTTCATACAATGTTGTGTTTTAGTATGACACGCACATGACTGCCGCCACTCTTAGAATCGCTTCACTATAAAATTCCCTGGGCACCTAAGAGGGCAAAACTGACCAAAAAACTGAAGCGGGAATGTAGCCTGATAAAGTCAAGCTGAGGGCTCAGGTGGCAACATCAGTGACAGAGTGTGGAGGTGACGGCAGCAGCCACAGCAGCATGAGGTTAAAGAGTAGCACACTGACATTCTGGAGGTGGCAAAAACAGGAGTAGGCCACAGAGTGGCACAATGACACAGTGTGGAGGGCACGGCAGCAGCCACAAGCAGCAGCAATGAGGTCAGACAGTGGCACAATGACACAGTGTGGAGGTCCCCAGACCCGCACACAGGGGGCAAAAGACAGGGGCCCCACAAGAGGGTCATAGAGTTGCACAATGACATTCTGGAGGTAGCAAAAGCAGTAGTAGGCCAGAGAGTGGCACAATCACAGAGTGTGGAGGTGGCACCAACAGGAGTAGGCCACACAGTGGCACAATGACAGAGTGTGGAGGTGACGGCAGGAGCAACAGCATGAGGTCACATAGTGGCACAATGACAGGATGTGGAGGTGACCGCAGCAGCAACAAAAGCAGCATGAGGTCAGAGAGTGGCACAATGACACAGTGTGGATGTCACGGCACCAGCCACAGCAGCAGCATGAGGTCAGACAGTGGCACAATGACATTCTGGAGGTAGCAAAAACAGAGTGTGGAGGTGGCACCAACAGGAGTAGGCCACAGAGTGGCACAATGACAGAGAGTGGAGGTGACGGCAGGAGCAACAGCATGAGGTCAGAGAGTGGCACAATGACACGGTGTGGAGGTGACGGCAGCAGCAACAACAGCAGCAGCATGAGGTCATAGAGTGGCATAATGACATTCTGGAGGTAGCAAAAACAGTAGTATTCCAGAGAGTGGCACAATGACAGAGTGTGGAGGTGGCACCAACAGGAGTAGGCCACAGAGTGACACAATGACAGAGAGTGGAGGTAATGGCAGGAGCAACAGCATGAGGTCAGAGAGTGGCACACAGGGGAGTGCTCCTGTCCGCCTGGATCAACAAAAAATCGTTAAAGGCATTTCTCTGTAAAAACAGTTGGTCAAACATGTGCACGCTGAAATTCAAGCGGGTGGAAACATCGCATATCAGAGTGTGTTGGGGGTGGCCGTTCTGCCGCTGGAACTCGAGGAGGGTGTTCCTGGCTTTGTAGGAATGTATGAAGTGCATGCACAGTTTCCTGGCCATTTTCAGAATGTTCTGAAGTTCGGTGGAAGACTTCAGGATCCTTTTCACAACCCGATTGAATACGTGCGCCATGCAGGGCGCATGGACCATCCCTCCTCGGTGCAGCGCGGGGCACAGTTCCTCCCATTGTCCGTCACCATGGTTCCGATTTGCAGTTGGCATGGAGAAAGCCACACATCGTTTTCTTGCTGCATGACGTGGAGCAGTTCCTCCACTGTGTAACTTCGTTCGCCGAGGCAAGCCAGGTGTAGAACTGCGTGACACTGCTGTGCGCTGCACATGTGGTATGATGGAGCAGTACTTTCGGAGGCTGAGATGATGGTAGTGGTGGAGGAGGAGGAGGCGGACATTGGCGCAGGAGCCACAGTTTGACAATGTGGAGGAGAAAGCGGCGTCTCCTGTCCAAGTTGTTGGTGTGTCTAGGCAGGAAGCACATTTACCCAGTGGGCCGTAAAGGACATGTACTGGCCCTGACCGTAGTTACAGATCCAGATGTCTGCGCTGCCGTGCACCTTGGAACAAACCGATAAGCTCAAGGACTGGCCCACCTTTTGTTCTACATATTTATGAAGTGCTGGTACTGCCTTTTTGGAAAAGAAATTTACGGCTTGGAACTCTCCATCTCGGCTCGGCACAAGCCATTGGTTCTCTGAACGGTGCAGAGTCCACCATTTGGAAAGGGAGGGACTGCAGTACCAACAACTTGGACAGGAGCACGGTCAGCTGCTGCACCTTAGGATGGTTGGACGCATACTGTTGTCTCTTTGCAATCGCCTCGCTGAACGACTGCTGGCGCCATGAGTAGCGAGGAGCAGGAGCATCTGGACCGGGAGATGATGGCAAAGAGAAACAGCTCCCTTCTGCAGAGGTGGTGGAGCCTTGACTGGCTGCAATGGCATGCATGCCATTGGGCGCTGCTGCTGCTGTTGCTGCGGTGGCAGGATGGACCACCACATCTGAGCCACGTTTCTCCCAGGCCACCGGATGGTGATGCTGCATGTGTTGACGTAGGGCCATGGTGCCAACGTTAGCTCCCTGGCCACGCTTCACTTTCTGCCCACAGATTCTACATATTACCCATATTCGGCTCCTCTGGTGTCTTAGCAAAGAACTGTCCCCCACCGCCGAGTATCTGATTTTACCGCCAACGCTCCGCACTGAGTGACTACTGCCGCCTCTGCCTCACTGAGCCCCTGTGCCACTACTTTCTTGGACCTGCGAAGCAGGTTTTCTACCCCGTGGCCGCTTGGCTCCCGACCTCACACTGCTGCTACCCTGCTGACTCACGGCCACACAACCCACTTGCTGCTGCCTGACTCGCAAGCTGATGCCCTCTTCTTCTGACGATGATGAAGCCCTTGCTTCACCCGGCTCCCAAGTGCTGTCGGCTACATCATCATTGATTTGTGTTTCATCGTCATTGCTGTCCTCATCAACGGTCTTGGTATGCAGAGGATGACTCCTCACAACATGACCTCCCATGCCACTCTCCATATCTATACTTTGCCGCCTACTGCAAGAAGCAGGGGATGTTGGCCCCACTTCTTCGCTGCCAAGTAGCTGCTGACTGCCCTCCTCAAATTGTTCATCCTCGCTATATAGTGGCGCTGAGCCCAAACATAGTAGATCTCTGGCTGAGGAACCGGATGGGACAGGGGCGGGTTGAGGACAGGTGAGGGCCGCTGACCCGCTCCCAGGCCATGCCAACTAAGGGTTGTGTCTGACGATCCCACCGACTCTTGGCTGCGGTTGTCAGATGTCATCTGGGAGGTAGTGGATGACCTAGTCAACCAATCAAGAACCATTAGGTTGCTGAACAACACACAGCCGCTAGATGACAGCGGCAGCTGTGGCCTCACCGAGTGACCCCTGCTGCGACGTCCCCTTGCTGTGCTGCGCCCTGGGCCTGCTCCAGGAATGTTTGTGCCACTGCCACTCGCAGCTGAAGAGCCTGCCACCTCTCTGTCTGACATACTGTTTGTTCTAAAATGTACAGACACTTTTTGATGAAGATATCTGTATATGATAAATACACACCCTGTATTTGACTCCAAATAAACCCACTAACAAGCTTGGGTAACCCTCGGATATAAATTGCGCTCCACAAATGGCCAGGAAAAATTTACACAAACAGGCTTAATAAACCTTCGGATATGAATTATGCTACAGGCAAAATTTCTTCTTTGGCGGTGAAAAAGAACGTTTCTTTTACTAAGTACAATTGCAGAAAAATACTTAGTTAACCCTTGGATGTAAATTGCGCAAAAGAAATATGCTGCCAACAATTACCAGCTTTGTAGCGTGTTAAAACGGCATGTATTTTATGGAACACAACAACAGAAAAAACTTGTAATTTAACCTTCGGATATGAATTTATGCTACAGCCAAAAAATTTTTCTTTGGCGGTGAAAAGAAAGTTTCTTTTTACTAAGTACAACTGCAGAAAAATACTTAGTTAACCCTTGGATGTAAATTGCGCAAAAGAATGTGCTGCCAACAATTACCAGCTTTGTAGCGTGTATTTTACGGAACACAACAACAGAAAAACTTGTAATTAACCTTTGGATATGAATTATGCTACAGGCAAAATTTCTTTTTTGGCTTTGAAAAAGAACTTTTTTTTTTGTGACCTCAGCAGCAGAACAACGCTAAATTAACCCCTGGATCTAAATTGCGCAAAATAAATGAGCAACCAAAAACTAAGTGGTATTTGGATTGTAAAAACGCTGTTTCTTTAACTGAATACAACAGGAACAGGCTTAGATAACCTTTGGATATTCAATGTTCTCAAGAACTGGGCAGATAGCATTAAAATGTATATGCAGCTGAATTGGACGCACACTGGACTTCAGTTCCAATACCCCACAAAATCAGAAATAGAACGTAAGAGAAGCAGTCTCTGAGACAAGCTGTGACACCCCCCAAAAATCGCTGTATAAAAGAGAATTCTTTAGTATGAGATATCAGTAGCAGCAGGGGCAGCAGTAGGAGCAGCTTCCCTACACAGCACAGTGAGAGGAGTGTGAGGAGCGAGCATGGCGCCCGTCTAATATAGTGCGGTGACGTCACAGAATCCCGCCAGTCTCCGATTGGCTTAATCTCTGCACATGTTATGTAGGCTACGCCTTTCTTCCGCCTAGACTTCTTTGCCCCATGTAACGCCATGTGCTCGCAGCTATTTTATCAATCTAAAACACGCTTCGTTCCCGCGAATCACCCCAAACTTATGTTATCGGTGGGGAGCACCAGAGTAGCAGCCCTGTGAGACCAGAAGTTTTCATACACTATATAAAAAGACACACACACACATGTTTTTCTTTTTTCTCACTATCTGACATGAAATCAGACTAAACCTTACCCGTTTTAGGTCAATTAGGATTACCAAAATTATTTATATTTGCCAAATGCCAGAATAATGAGAGAGAGAATTTTTTTAAGGCATTTTTATTACTTTCTGCAAAGTCAAAAGTTTACATACATTTCATTAGTATTTGGTAGTATTGCCCTTAAATTGTGTGACTTGGGTCAAACGTGTTAGATATCCTTCCACAAGCTTCTCACCACAAGCTTCTCATTCCTCCTGACAGAACTGGTATAACTGAGCCATGTTTGTAGGTCGCCTTGCTCACCCCTGCCTTTTTAGCTTTGCCCATAAATTTTCAATAGGATTGAGATCAGGGCTTTGTGTTAAGGTTATGTTTGTGTAAAGGTTATGTTTTAGTACACTGTAGGTTATTTTCATATTGGTTTATTTTGAATAAATGCATTCTACACATATTTATTCTTAGGGCTTGTCCCCACGGCACGGTTTTTCAGCCGGTTTTTCAGCCGGTTCTCGGTTTTGAAAACCGGCTGAAAAACTTTTACACGGACCAAAATGGAAAATCCGGCGGTCCGAAAAACATAGAACATGTGCATTCTTCCGTCCGCTTTTTGGGCCGAATATCAACATATCTTTGTGAAGAGGGAGGGCTTTTCTCCGCAAATTCGGAGAAAAGCCGTACCCCGGCGGCCATGTGCATGGCATGAAAACAGGACAAACCACCAGTATTTGTCCTATGCTGTGTAAATGGCCCCTTATAGATAAAGGTTTAAAATGTTGACTTTTTTGTTAGCTAGGTTTCTAAAAAAAAAAAGGCAAATTATGGAGATCCTCCACCAGATTATTTGTCAATTGGTGTCAACCATCGTTAACATGGCCCTGCATACTGGTAACATAAAAATCAACACATGTATAACATCAAAACCACTTTAAATTGCATTAAAAATATATGTACAAAGGCTTGTTATAAGTGCAATATGCAACATTATATAAAAGTCATTTTTTTCTGTAGCTGAGTCCTATCAGTATTTGTAATACTCCTTTGTTCCTTCACAATATGTCTTGGCAGAAATTAGCATGTTGAAAGCACAGTTGCCTGGAGTTCATATTATTGTAAGTGTTTGCTGATGGAAGTGGGAATGTGTGGGTGTATGAACTACTTATCTCACGCTTAGCTGTACAAATTGCATAATATGAAAGGATTAAGTATAAAGGGATCCCTTTTAAGGAAATTAAAAATAAGGAGAGATCGACTCACTTTGTTTATTTAAATTTTGTATTTTTAGCTGATTCAGTTTCTGAAAACATAAACGTAAGCTGGATTTTATAATTTAACAGTTGTGGAAATGTGAATATCGTATCCTTAACGGTAGTGAGGAATAGCAGCTGAAGGCCTGCCTCACACATACTTTTTATTCAGTGTTTTTGTACTGTTGAAAAATAGATACCCAGAATTTTATTAATGTTTTGTTACAAGTATTTATACACACAAACACACACACATATATATATATATATATATATATATATATACAGTATATTTATATATATATATTTTATATATATATATATAATATAACTAAAATATATATATATATATATATATATATATACAGTATATGTATATATACAATACATATACATACTTTATGCTTTTGTAACTCTTTTGCAACTTGTCTCTTCTGGTGCCTTTAGAGTCCTATTGAAGAGTCAGTGAATAAAAACCCTAGAAAAATAAGCCATGGAGAATGCTCCATTTTGGATAAACCCCTATCGATTTAAGCAATGCAAAAAGAAATCCGCCAATTAACCAGAAAGGAGTATTGTTTATTGTGCACTTATCTTTCCATTGCACACCAGAAAATAAAAAACTTTCTAAACAATATTACAGATTTGTTGCATACATTTCAGCTGCTGAAAATCAGTTCCACACACATCTAAATGAGGCTGTTTCTGTAGCATGTGTGGAGGTTTCTGCAAACTCCATTTATAGAAATGGAGAAGTCACAAAAATTTGTGTAACACTGTGTGGGAAATGTTTTAAGATTGGTGTTAAATACAACTTAATGCAAGTTTGCAGAAGTCAGATGTGCCAAATGTATTACGGTTCAAAACATTTAACATATCTATCAGTGTCTGTTTGCCAGCTAGGACTTAGAGTAGATTTCTGGTTTAGTTTAGGCCACTTTGTAGTGTAAGTTTAGTAAACTTGTTGGGTTGCGTGAGGCGACACCCCTTTTGTTGGCTTTGCTCACTATTCAAAAAAATGGCTAAGTATAAAACATTGGCGTGAACCACATGATAAATTTCCTCCTGTATTTCTGTATTTACCAAAATAGTTCCTTTAAAATGTAAGTCTAATGTTGAGCAATACTCTGTTATGAATATGATATCAGTGTACACTTCCATACAGAGAAGATCTGTCTAGTCTGCGCTAGTTTTCATACATGTTGCCCTAAATGCTTACATACAGCAAAATGGTAAATAAACAAATTGGGGGACATATATGAAAACTGGCACAGGCTAGACAGTCGTACTTCTCAGTAGCTTAGTGTAGCATTCATCAGTATGAATGAAAGTGTCTCATAGCCCTTTATAAATGTGTCCTGGTGTGAGACGAAAACGCGCACCAAAATGTGCAGCAAAATTTGTCTCACCAGTTTCAAATTGGCATGGATTAGTCCAACACTTTTGCTCCAGATTCTGTCAAGACACACATAAATGTATCTAATATTATGAATGTGCCGCGACAAACCTCCTAAGATTTGGCGCATAAAAAACTGTTTAAGGTGTCTGACGTGCACCAGTTTTTGGAGAAAATCCTTTTAAAAATATGTCGGACAGGGGCAACAATAATTTTGTTGGTGCAAATCACACCAGAAAACTGGCACTGCCCCATTCATACATGTTCCCCAGGTAGATTAGCCTCATTGAATGGAGTTAATATATGTAAAAAAGACAGCAAATCTGCAGCAATATAGAATGAAATATAATGTAAAGCTAAATTTTAAAAAATTGGCCAAAACTGGTCGATTTAGGCAAACTCAGCCAACCATTGTTGGAAAGTTTTATGCAAATGATTGTTTAAGATAGCCAACCGCTAATTGTCTGACAAAATTGTTGCTGCCTACAAAAAATGTTTTCAGCCATGGACAGCTGAAAATGCCAGTGCATAACATGACTGGTTGACTTTGGTCAAACATTTGCCATTTTGTGCAAGACCACTTTATGGTTGCATTTTAACTGCTCCCAAGATCAGTTAGTTCAGTATGTTACCTAAGATTCCTGCTCTAGCTGGCAGTCTCCACAAACAGAAACATGCCCTAGACAGCTTCAATGGCGGTATATACAGCACACTGCTAATCACACAGTTCCTCCGCCAGCACATCCTTAGCCCCACAGTAATAAAAATGGTAACGTCACTGCTTCAACATCTACGTCATGATCTCCAGGCTCTGGTTGTGAAAGCACCACTACTGCCCCACTTGCTGCAGAGGCAAGTCTCCTAATGATATCCACACAATTCTTTACCATGGATCCCCGTCTGCTCTCCCCTGCATCTCCTGTAGAGGGGCAAAAGAGTGCTCTCATGTGCTAACCCAGGGCTATTTCTTACTGCACACAGACCAACAACATTCTGCACTGCCTCTAACAAGGCGTTCTCATTGCTCTCTACTATTAGTGATTTTTTATCACCCTCACAAAACCCTCACAAGGTGACACGTGGAGTCAGTATCGTCATGCTCATTTCTCTACCAGTCTTCCCTGTGGTTAACAGCCCAGGAGGTTTTCATCCCGAGCAGCAAAGTCCAACATGCTCACCATCTTACAGCACTTGTAGTAAAACAGAACCAAAACACATACAATCACAAAGCAAGAAAGTATTTACAGCAACAATCCAGGGTATTCAATTAAAACTTTTTCGAAACTTTATTTCATATCCTTTAAAAAATTCCAATGGTTAAAAAGACAGAAAAAACACATACAATGCAACATAACCACATGTATAAGTATATATACACCATGTATAAAGTCACAACAACCATATATTTACTAATGGAATATAGAAATTTTATGTGACAGACAACGCTTTGTAGATAGTGATAATATGCAGTTTATTCCCTTAAATGCCATTCAAGAGGAGTCTATACATAGTAAAGAAAACTGTGTGTAGTATTAAAGAATTCATGCAGAAGTCATGTGACCTACTAGATTTCCTTTGACGTGTTTATGTGGTTTGGTTGTGGTTAATGGGAGAACTCTAAGATGCTGGGTAATTTATTCAGTATCTTATATACGCTCAAGACTATTTTATACTGTTCCTTCATAGAAAGACCTTCAACAATTTATTAGGACATTGTTCTATGTAATACCATTGCTTGGATTGTGCTCTTTACAAGTGAAAGCAATTCCAATAATTAGCTGGCAGGGAATCGACGCGAGCATGGTCAGCAGTATTTAGATGATATTTAATACATTTTTCTAGTCTTCTGTAAATAAAGCTGAATCGTTCTATAATGGAATAGTATTTAATGATCTAGTGCACTTTTTATTTAAAAGATAAGCACCACACATCTACATTATGTAAAGGGGTTCCTGCTCTAAAAGATGTAGCACTTAGTGGTGACCGTTGTCACCGCATCTACTGTTACCTGGCTGCTGAAAAGCAGCCTTGCTACCAGGCTAAGCGCCCATAAGCCTAGCGCCACAGTCACAATGGCTGCCACTAGTGTTGAACGATTACGTTGGCTATCGACATCGGGCGATAGTCGATAGTCGGCCACCATCGATAAGGTTTTTCGATAGTGAGCAGTCGATTATGAGCGATGACCATTAAAGTCTATGGGAGAGCAAAAAAACCCTTATTCTTACACCCAAACGGGGCTGGAGAAGGGGAAATTAACCCCACAACAGTCAAAGGTACGTGCTACATTTAGGAACACTTAGGTTTAAAACCCAAGAAAAAAAAAAACACACCCATTCACTATCCCGTTTTTGTACCACGGGCCCCTTAAACCTGCATCACCCAAAAATTAAAAAGTGGAAGGCAGTTGATTTGAAATTTTTTTCTGAACTGGAATTGAATATCCCTTCGGGAAAAGCAGCTGAACCCCAAAAACCCCTGCATGACCCCCAGTTTTAAAAGTCCCGGAAAAAAGGGTCTTTAAAACCACCATTTTTAGTTTAATGCACTTGATATACCTGCCCGGGGCCCCAAGATGACCCCAAATGCTGCCCCCCAACTTTTTAAAAAGTGCGAAAAAGGAGTCTTTCAACCAATTTTTTAGTTTCATGGACTTGACTTCCCTGCTGGGCCCCCGCATGACCCCCAAACCGATAACCCCCAGATTTAAAAAGTGCCAAAAAAAAAGGAGCTTTAAACCCACATTTTAGTTTCATGGACTTGACTTTCCTGTCGGGCCCAGCATGCCCGGGGCTGGAGTTACAGTGGGTGCGGTGAGACCCCGGTGGTGCCCGTATCTTTAACAGCAGGTTAAAATCCCCTGTGACCCCAGAACAAAAAACTGTGTGCTGAGCAAGTGGGGAGGGAAAGTGGAGAACTCCACCCTTCTCAGTACCAGTAAATAGGGTGGCTTCCCCCTCCGTATGAGTGTGGACAATTGATTTCATTGGGGAAATCGGGGTTAACGCTCCGTTACCCCCAGGTGCCTTTTTTTTGGCATTTTTTTTTTAATTTTACTAACGTGTGGGGAAATGGTTTGTCTTTTTTCCCGGTTTTCCCAATTGTTTTTCCTGGTAATTTTTTCCCCTTGTCCTTCGAGGAATTTTTTAACAGATTTTGTTCTGCAAGTTTTTTAGTACTTTAATTTAGAAAACACTTTTAAAAATCGGAGGGAAATCCCCCCATGTTTTGTTTCTTTTTTTTTGTATTAAAGGGGTTTGTCTCAATAAGGGTTGATAGTAGTTAAAGATCTTGCAAAAAAAGTTTTTGAATATGTGTAAAATTAAACAGTGTTACCTATTCCTTTTTCTGACGCACCATACCCTTGAGCCACTTTTGCCCATTGTGAAAAAACTGTTGTTAGAAAAAACTTTTTTTTGAATAGACTGTAGTTAGCTGATTTCACAGCAAAAGTCCCAAAAATTAAGATGGTCCTTGAGCATTTGGACAATTGTAAAGAACAAATGTTGTTAGAAAAAAACTTTTTTTTAGAATGGATGTAGTATAGTTGCTGTCCAGCAAAATCCCCCAAAAAAATTCAAAACAACCCATGAGCCACTTTTGAAAATTTGTGAAAAACAATGTTATTAGAAACAACTTTTTTAGAATAGGATGTATTATTGGCATTTCAAAGAGCATGACCCAAAAAATTAAAAAAAATGACTTCTCAGCCATGTTAAAAAATTGTGAAGGAGAATCCCCTGAGAAGCCCTTTTTCTGTTCCAAGGGGGGACCATGTTATTGCTGTATCTCCAGCAAAATGCCCCCAAAAAATGATAAATATGATTCGCAGCCACGTTAAAAATTGTGAGGAAAAATCCCCCCAAAACATTGAAAATGTGAAAAATTCTAAAGTAAAGGAGTAAAGGAATATGGTTTTGTCATAAAAACTTGGGGTTTTTTTTATTTCCCCTAAGAAAAACCGAAAAATGAATGTTGGGGAAATTGGATAAAAATTGCAGTGAGAAAGATCATTTTAAAAATTTTTTTAAAAGAGGACCATTTCGTTTGGAGGGGGAAGTGAAGTAGCCAGCAATTTTCGGTGCCCGGGGAAATTGGGGGCCAAAAAATCATCAGAGACCTGCTGATTCTTTATAAAAGGAAAAAAACGACCCAATTATTGTGGAAGCGGATGGTTTGTCTGTAATGCCTGGCTGGTGAAGGCCCGTCAGATATGACGGGGCTGGGGGGCAACCCCTCTATGGCGTGGCGAGCCGCCGGGCTTGCCCATTTTGGTCCCCGGTCTATTGGATCCGGAACAATAAAAAAACACCGTTGTTGAGACAGAAGTGGTGCCCATGTTTAAGTAGTTTGGGTGTTGTATTGTGGCCGCATTGATGGTTGTGAGGTGGTAAATAAAGATTGCCGGGTCACCATTAGGCTTCTGCCCCTTCCCTGCTGTCCCGTGTGCGCTAGGTATTGGCATTACTGCTGTACGTGTGGGTTGTTCCCCCTTTAAATTTGAAAGAAGTGAAGCAGACGAACAGATTCTCCAGTTGATAAATCAGAAGGTTCCCCATTTCCTGCTTTTACTTCTATTTGGGGGGGTGGAAAAGGAAAATGCGATTTTTGTTTTGTCCCGGGGATCAGGAGGGGGGCCACCAGTAATTTTGTTCTTTTTGATGGTTAATGGGGGTCATGTTGGGGGAAAAGGAGACCCCAAGATCTGTGAGAGATGGACCCTTTGGTTCCCAACCCCTTGGGTTGGGGGGCATGAAAACCCATCTTCCTATCTCCCTAAAAATTTCCCCCCCAAACCTTTTTCCCAAAGGCAGGGACGTCGGGTTAGGAAAAACCTCCCCTCCTCCCCCGCTTCCTCAAGCACGCTTCAACAACCCTGACTTCCCCTAGGTCCCCCTGAGAGTGAGGTGCCCCCCCTTTGCATAGCTTGGACCCTAAACCATGCCTTGGGGGACGATAAATTTGAAAAAAACTGTGGGCCCGTGTGGTTTGCGGAGAGAAAAGGTTCCGTGTCTGCATCTGTGTCCGTTCCCCCCCCGCGTGGCGGGCCCTGATGTTCAGGTGAAAACGATTTTAAAGAACTAAGATCCCAAAGGGCTTGAAAAAGGGCATCGTCCGCACTGCCATTTTGGTGGTTTCTCAAAACGGAAGGGATGGTTTTGATCTTTCCCCTGCCCCATTCGGTGGCCAAACCCCCGAGGTCCCACCGTGTTGTCGGCCAGTGTCATTCTTTTACGCGTAATGGCTTGCGTTTGCTCCCACAATCGCGGGAGCATGTGGAGGGTGAATTCCGCGTTTTTGTTTTCGTCAACAAGAGAGGTTGCGGGGAGGCCGGTGACGCTGCAAGCACCCCAGGCGGAGAAGCAGGGTGCGAAGGGCGGAAGGGGAAACCCAAGTCAAGCCTTCTTCACAGGCAGTAGACCTGGGTAGCTTTTTAAAAATTTTCTGGACGAAAGGTTTATGAATGTCCAGGCAAGGTGTGTTCCCCCTACGATCTTAAGGGGGCCAGATTTCCCCCGTTATCGCCAACCCCCTTGCTGGGAAAAGGTTTTGTCACCCAGCAGGCTCGGTTCGTTTTGGGAGAGATTTTCCCAGTTGACTGTGTGTGGGGTCCCCAAGGGTTTTAATTTCAACACGGCCTGGTGTTTTGGGGCACGTGGATGCCACAGGGGCCTTGGGGGGGAAAGAGCCCTCACCATCCCCTGGGGTTTTTTTTTAAGAGGTGCGCGAGTGGAGCCACGGTCCCCCCCAGAGACATCCCCCCAGCTCCCCCGTGAGCTGTACAGAGTTTTGGGGCCCTTGGGCGTGCTTACTGTCTTGGTCGGTGGTGAGATGGATTTTCCGGGCCCCACAGATGAGACAACGCGTTTTGAAATTTTAGATGAAGTGGGGCCGGGCGGGGGCTTTTCTGGCAAAAAAAATGCCTGTGGCTCGGGTTTTTTGGGGGGCGGGGGGCCTGACTGGGGGAAACCCTCTGTGTCCCCCAGCGGAAAAAGGCCTTTCAAGGCCCAAAAACCCTGGAAATCCCGCCCAATCAGGCTTTTGGCTTTGGGAGGGTTTGGGGTTTTAAAGTTTTCTTCTACCCAAAACCTGGAAGACAGAAGGTGGGGGCTAGACTGGCCCGGGCGGCGTGCGGGGTTTAAAAACGGCGGAAGAAAGGGGGGTAGGAGGGTTCTGGTTGTGGTGGTTTCCTCGGGCGACGGTGGGGGGAAAGCGGAGGTACCCCTGATCTGCCCTTTAGAAAAGGGCAGGAAGGAGAAACGCTGGTGGTTGGGGAGGAGGGGAGGGGGAGACAGGGGTGTGACAGTGGTGGGCCCCGGCGTCGGTCGGCCTTTTTTGGCCAAAGGGGTTCCTCCATTTCAACTATGCTTTGCGAAAAAAAAAAAAAAAAAAAAAAAAAAAAAAAAAAAAAAAAAAAAAAAATAAAAAAAAAAAAAAAAAAAAAAAAAAAAAAAAAAAAAAAAAAAAAAAAAAAAAAAAAAAAAAAAAAAAAAAAAAAACAAAAAAAAAAACAAAAAAAAAAAAAAAACAAAAAAAAAAAAAAAAAAAAAAAAAAAAAAAAAAAAAAAAAAACAAAAAAAAAAAAAAAAAAAAAAACAAAAAAAAGGGGGCATAGACTCGTGGGTGAAAAGAGGCTTGTCAAAGAAGGCCAGGGTTGAGAGGCCCGGACCTTTTTGGGGGGGGGAAAAACGAGGAGCGGGGGTTTTTGGTGCCCTGGTGGCGGAATATTCGCGGCTTTGCGACCGCCCTCTCCCTTTTTGGGCGGGACCCTTTTGGGGCCTCCATTTCCCCTGACCATGATGAGGGATGCAAGCAAATTTTTGCGGAAAAGCCCGGGGGGTCCGAATTTTCGTCTCATATCACATTAACAGGGCTTGGTGTCCCGATTTTGCATTTCCGAAATGGGGTCAAGAAGGGGCACTGCAAGGGGTTCGACGCCGGGTTTTTTGCGATTGCCGGTTCCTTTACCTTTTTGATGGGGGTCAGTAACTGGGGGGTCAGAGCAGATAAATTTTCCTCTTGATCTTTTAACATGCCCTTTTGCCCCCAACGCATTTGGGGCATAAAAAAAAGGGCTTCAGACAATGGATTATCCACGTGGTGGGTAACGAGTTACATTTGGGTGCTTCAGTTGGCCCCGGTGCTGATGAGCTGTGGAATTTGTGGCCGTGACGGGGGGACGAGGAGGTAAGAGCGATGCCGGTTTTCATTTTAACCCTGAAGGTTCAGATTGGCGACGTTGGGGTTCGTTTTTTATTCACGGGCCCGACCCAGCGTGACAGGCTGCGGTCCTGCAAGCGATCCCCTGGCATGCGTGTTGTCGCCCGCCTGGAAGGAGACTTCTCTGTCCTTACCCCCATGTGTAACCCCTCTTTGCTCGCTTTCCCCCTGCATTTTGCTATGTTCAGAAATTTAAAAAATTTTTAGAAGGGGTTTGGAATAGTTTTTGGAAAGTTTTATTAAAAGAGGAAAACAGCTTTTTCAAAACCTTAATCAAAAAAAATTGTGGAATCAAATTTAAGCAAGGTGTTATCAACAAATCTGGATGGGCAAAAGTCAAAAAAAAAAGTTTTCTGTTTGTTTTGTTTTAAAACCGGTTTTTTTGACCCTTTTAATTCACTGTGGGGGACTATAGAATTGTGTTTAATTTACGGGTGTGTGTCAATGAACAAATGGGTGCGCAAAAAGTCAAAAAACCCCTATCTGTTATGTTTTCGGAAATCCCGGTTTTTTTTCACCTTTCAATTCCCTGTGGTGCTATGAAATTTTGGTTTAAGATTTGTGGATGCTGGTAATGAACAAAGCTGGTGCGCAAAAATCAAAAAAAAAAGTTCTGTTTGTTTTGTATAATACGGGATTTTTTGACCTTTCAATTACCGTGGTGAATTAGAATTGTGTTTTAAGTTTACGTGGATGCTGTTAATAACAAAGTGGGTGGCAAAAATCAAAAAAAAAGTTTTTGTTATGTTTTCGTTTTTAACCCCGGGATTTTTTTTACCCTTTTAAAAACTGTGGTGACTTAAATTGTTTTTAAGATTTTGGGGGTGCTGGTTTAATGAAAAAGCTGGGTGCGCAAAAAGTCAAAAAACCGTATTGTTAGTTTTCATATAAAACCGGTTTTTTTTGACCTTTCATTCACCTTGGTGGGACTTGAATTGGTTTTTGATTTAGTGGATGCTGGTCGAACAAAAATGGGGTGCGCAAAAATCAAAAAAAAAGTATTGTTATGTTTTGTATAAACACGGGATTTTTTGACCTTTTTTAATTCACCTGTGGTGACTATAGAAATTTCTGTTTTAAGATTTTTCGTGGATGTGCGTCAAGAAAAAGCTGTGTGGCAAAAAAATCAAAAACAGTATCGTTATGTTTTGTATAATCACGGTATTTTTTGCACTTTTAATTCACGTGGTGATTGAATTGCTTTTTAAATTTACGTGGGTGTGGTCAATGAACAAAAACTGGGTGCGCAAAAATCAAAAAAAAACCCCTAATGTTATGTTTTGTAATTTCCCCGGGATTTTTTGGCAACAAAAACTGTGCGACTACAAAATTGCGGATTGTAAATTTAATGCAAGGTGGATATTTCAACCGGTGGGGAAAGGGGAAAATTTAAAAATGAAAAACCTATCTGAAATGTATATGATAAATAAAAATGGAGTTTTGACCTAAAAAAGGAACCCGCAGTTACTAGAAATGATGTTTCCAATATAAATTCAGGTGCCCAAATCCCGGAAATATTTCAATGCAAAACTGTTTTAATAAAGTATTGCAGTTTAAAGTCTACAATAAGTCTTGGTGAAATTTTTCCCGTGTTTTTTATAGATGGCTTGTCTGTGTTCGCCGGGGGCCCCCCCCCCCCGCTCCCCCATGCTTTTACCGGTAGATGCTGCTTTAAAATTCTTAGCTAACTACTAAAATTTCAAATCTTAATCTAACTAAATTGGATGGTCACAGTAATATTTTTCTGTGAGAAATGACAAAAATTTCGCTGGCTGTTTGGCCACAGGCGGGGGGACTCTAATTTCCCTTTAGACCTGAGAAAATAGGCCATGTTCCACGGTTAAAAGGGCATTTTGGTCCCTAATTCGCGGAAGTGGCCAATTTAGGGCCGAAAAAGGCCCATTATTACGGGGAATTTCCAGTTCTTAGGCTATGGATTACGTTCTTCCCAGCCGGGGGGGGGAGGTAATTGACATGTGAATTACTAGGGGGTATAAGCGCCGCTGGCAATTAAGTTATGGGCGGCGGGGGTGCGGCCCCCCCCTATCCCCCCCTCCCCCCCGCCCCCCTTTCCGCCCTAATTGCGGGGGTAATTCGCCCCGCAAATACCCGTTGTGAAATGGCCCAAGGCTGAACAGGAAACGTGTTCTATGTAATACAGGGATGTGATTTTCCCCCCCAATCGAAACATACACTCCCCGTCATGACGTCACACCACATTCCCTGCTCTATTTTTAATTGATTTTCTGGCCGCCAAAATTCGGAAGCGCCGAAAATGGGGCCCATCTTATAGATGTGACAGTTTTAACTTATTATCCCCGTTAAAATTTGATCACCATAAAACCCTTTCCCATTTAATTTGTCGATAAAAATGCCCCAACACTAGTGAACATACACTCAAAGTGAAAAGACTTTCCATTTGCTAAAAAAAAAATAGGAGTTCAATTGAGTGTCCCGCAATTAAACTCTTCCCGAATGTGACAAAAAAACACATTATCATGCTAGTGAGCCCCCAAAAAACACGGCATTGTTAGTTTAACGTCCTTGATTATTATGACATTTTTAAATTACGTGTGTCTGAACAAAATTTAATATGTTTCCCCTTTTTTGGGGTTGCAAAAAAGTTGATAATTAGCTTTTAAGCAATGGTGGCAATATTTCTTACTGTGCATTTTGTGAACTGTTTGTGTGCTCAGGTAAATTTAGTTTATGGGTTCTCCCCGGGGCTTGTTCCCCAAGGGTTAGTGAGTTTTTTTCCACTGAAACCACCTTCAGAGTATATGCTTATCGAGTGTTTGAAGCCATCATGATGCCATACTGACACAAGCTGTGCTGCGTCTGAACTCAGAGGTCAGCATTAACCTTTTCTCCCCTGGCCGCATGGGATTGGAGCAATAGAGAAGTAGCTGAGTGAGGGATTGGGTTTAGGAACATCATCCTGCCTCGGTCTACAGAGTGGCTGCAACTGGAAGGATGGTGTTGTAACATGAAGGATGCCCACTGCCATGTGTATGATAACTTTCTATAGGAAAGTAAAGAGGCCTCAGATGCAAACCATTAACCCTTTGTCTCCTGCCTGCTTATTTCTGCAGCGCACATCAAGGGCACCTCGTACACCACCCATCGTGGGCAGGTGATGGAGAGACCACCTACAGAGTGTGCCCCGGGGGAAAAACAACCACCACCATCATCTCTAAAGTGCAGACCCCCTGTTCACTGGTGTCGGAGCAGGAGAGGCACAAGAGGAGTGGTTGATGAGAGTGTTAGGCGCTGTGACCAGAGAGAGAGCAGCCCCAGCTAAGGCTACCTCTGCTTCCAGCCGTCTCCTCTGCTCCTCTCTGTGCCCAGTGCACCACATTTTTACAATTAGTTCCATTTTCTGCTTCATTAAATAGATGAACATTGGTGTGTCAGGCGGGAAACTTTAGAAGGCAAACACCCTTCAACCATTGCTGGATGAACACAAGTTGCTGATCTGGGTAATGATTTTGTGGCATTTTCTGGGCACACTCATCCATGTTGAAAGCATTCTCAACCAATTTTGTTATGAATCCATTCTTGCAGATCACGTACACCCATAAATGTGGATTGTCTTATCAGGGATCTTTCAGCAAGGCAATGCAACATGTCACAAGACTAGAAATGTCCAAAAGTTGTTGCAAACGCTTGAGCAAGACTTTCAAGTACTACACTGGATCCCTAATTCCCCAGACTTGAACCCAATTGAGCATCTGTATGACTACCTTGATTGCCATGTTTTCCCTATGGATCCTCCACCACACACCCTCAGGCAGCTGTTTGATGCTCTGCAGTCAGCATGGCTCTAGATATCTGTGACAACCTACCAGAACCATATTGAGTCAATCCCAGCCCGTCTAGCTGCTGTCCATGCTACACATGGTGGTTACTTTGGTCATAATAATGTGTCTTGACTGTATTTATTACAGCTGATGCCCATCTGTGATGGCCAGGATCAAAATAAACATGACCATGCCATCCAGGTCTTTTGACAATGTCCCCTATTTCATCTGATCACCAATATTCAACAACAGTGCCTACAGTGGGATTGAACCAGCAGCAAAATACAATGTTAGGCTGTAATGTAGGGAAACCATAGTGGCTCAGTGGTAAGCAATGTTGTGTTGCAGCAGTAGGCTCATTAATTCACATCCAGCAAGGGAAACATCTGCATATACCATCCCTATGTTTTTGAGTGTTTCTGCTGGAAACTCTGTTTTCCTTTCTTACTCTAATAAACATACAAGATGGTCCATCTGAAACTTAGATTATGATACTCAATGAGGGCGGAGACCAGTGTGAGTGGTGACAATCTCTGTATATTGTTGCAGAACATGTTGGCACCATATAAATTAATATAATGAATTATACACTGATCCATTTCTGCTACCAAAAAAATTATAAATATGAACATGGGGTTCTTAATACACAACTACCTATCTGCCCATATCCTGGGGCAACAATCAGACATACAGTTTTATGCAATATAAGGCACACTTTTTGATTCCTTTTTATAGCTAAAGCCAGAAGTGAATCCAGCAAGAAGTCCACCTTTGTAGCTTGACCAAAAACACCCCGTGAATTGTTTTTGGTTGTGATTAAAATATTTAATGGCTCCATACAGACTGCAGTGAGCTCCTACCATCCAGGACCATTTGCACAAGAGGGACATACCATACTGTATGTCACACAAACATATAATTTAATTAATGAATAAAGACAATCAACAAGATATTCTTTTATGGGTAGGAGTTGGGCACAGTTTTATTAAACATTCATCACTTTTTTTTTTTTTAATCAATTATCTTTTTTATTTTTCCCTGGTAGCAACAAAAAACAGCATATAAACCCATACCACCTAATTTAAAACACCGGCGACATGACCCCGTATAAAAAAAAAGTGGGGAGACAAAAAACAATATAAAAAAAATGCTGTGGATTGGAGAAATTGGGAAAGGGGAAGGTCAAGGGTTCCACTGTAAAAAAAAAAAGGCTGGGTGCGAGGCTAGAAACATTCCTGAGTAGAGGTGTGCCCTCCCTAACAAAGCCAATATTATCTTTCAGGAAAGTCCCCCATATGTGCCCACCTAAAATTTATAAAAAACACCATATCAACCTTTCAGTGTATGGGACCTTATTTGATGCCTCTGATTTCAAACAGAATTTAAAGGGGTTTTTTCATTAGAAGTTTTTGCAGACTTGAGCTGTTGATCTCTCTTACACCTTCAAAACCAGGGCGGGTCTCTCCTCGTAGGCATGTCCTTCCCCCCGGACACGGTCTTTCCCCCACTGAAGATTGTGTCATTTCTGTGGGGGAAGTGAAGGGGGAGGATGTCCGCCTAACAGACCCCCGGGCCAGTCAATTCTAGCCAAGAGAGCGTCAGCCCCCCAGGCTGCCAAGCCCCGTAACCAAAAACCTTTTTGGTGGGAAAAAAGTTATAAAAAAATTTTAAAAAAAAAATGGCCTTTTGGAAAGTGGGCAAACAGTTAAAAACTTTCATATAATTGATGGTGCCACCTAGAAATTTGTGAAATTTTGAAGGCACAATTTCTGTATGGATTGGGTGGCTTATCCAGCCCCGGAAAAGCAGCGCATGGCAAACCCCCCGGAGCCGAAAATGGCAACGGTACACCTTTGAAATGCACAAAAAATGGGGAGGGCGCTGTTTTAGGAAAAATCCTTGTGGTCGGGGCATTGAAAAAGGGTATTTTATCATAAAAAAAAAAGATGTTAACCTTAGCATGAAATGTAAAACCCCTAACCCTTTTGTGCTGGGGACCGGGGACTTCTTTAGATGAATACAGTTCATTTAAAAAACACAAAAAAAAAAACTAATTTTTAAAAGGTAGATTTTTGGTAACATTTTTAACCATGGGTGATGTTTCAAAATTTAAAAAATTCCCCGGGGGAAAGGGCCCCAAATTTAAAAAATTAAAAAAGAAGTTTTTGGCAAAAAAGAAAGTTTATAGTTTGAATAGTGCCAATAGGAACTCCATATTCGAGCATTTTTATCTCCCTAAAATTCACGAGAAAATGCTTCTCTCCTGATTTCTATTGTTCTAAATTTTATATTTTTGCTCCGGGTTTTAAAAGTACGAGCGCTACCTCCTATAATATAAGTAGCCCTTTTTTCGAGCCTGAGTTTTTCACGAGGTTGTTATTCCCGTGACATCCTTGGCCCTCTAACTTTGAGCGATTCCCCTCACTTTGAAAATAAGCACCGGTCCCCCTCCCCCTAGAAAA